>JAOUQW010028793.1:0-10599 GCA_028565825.1 Olivaichthys viedmensis
TCATGTTAGAGCCTCCGCTCAGAGAGGATTAACAATAATAACGAAGGATTATTATGTTTTAGGCCCTTTCATGTAAGGGTCTTAAACTTAACAATACACTGATCTGCTTCTTTTTCTAACCAGTAGATGAAGCCCAGTAGATGGCAAAGCTGTAAAGCTGCTTTCTTGTGGTCCAATAGAGTTATACGGCTGTTAAGAATAGTAAAATAAAAATAATCAGTCTAGCAGTTGAGCCTAAAAAAATAGTGAATTATGAATAAAAAAACATATTTTTTAGTAAATATAACACAATAGCTATGTTTCATTTCAATTCAACAAAATTTTATTTCTATAGCGCTATTAACAACAGACATTGTCAGAAAGCAGCTTTACAGCTTTGCCATCTACTGGGCTTCATCTACTGGTTCTGCTGGTTCTTTGTCACGTACGGATGAAGTTCCTCAAAATGATAATAGTTTTTTTGATTTAGTCATTCATGAATGGATCTCGGTCCAGCAGGGAGCTGGAGGCTCCGCCACGTCTCATGTTGCTAATCTTCAGCATCTGGCGTCTGTTGCAGAGGTCAGGACAAGAGAAGAGGAGATGGTGTTAGATGAAGCACCTGAGGGTTTTCCTGCCACCCATCGCCATCTCCGAGCTCAGCAAGGGCCTCCTGTTCTCCGGGTTTTTTTGCTTTTTCATTTTTCCATTAGAGAATTAAATCTAAGACTAGTTCTTGGACTTGAGAATGTGACCCATATTTATCATGAGCACAAGTGTATCAGGTTTCTGCACCTCTCCTATACTGTAAGATGTCAAAGACAAAAAGTGAGAAGACTGACGAACATAGAACATATAGGTGTTGATAACCTATATATATGTGTGTGTGTGTGTGTGTGTGTGTGTGTGTGTGTGTGTTTTTTTTCCCCATATGGGCCGTTTGGAAATTCAGAATCACTTCCAGAAGTACCATTAAAAAATAATGGCTCTATTATTAAGAGACCATTAGAGCACTAATGTAATTTTTTTCTCAGATGGTAGAATGCTTTTTAATCACAACCTAATGTGAGGTCTAAATTGCTAAGACATGACCGCTAACTTCATTAACAGCGTATTTATGGTCCACTGTGTCGTTTTGACTCTCGAGTTCCGCAGTCGGCTCTGTTAGCGTCTGAGACGGGTGGCTTTGTGTGAATTATAACGCTGACACATCGCAGAAAAACAAACAGGGTGCAGCAGTTTGGGAGAGCTGGAGCCCCACCCAGGTGTGTTTTGTTCATGTGCCATCGTACAGTTCACAGTTTACCAATTCACTGATGAAAGTGCGCCAACTGAAAGTGTGGTCACTGTGTTTGTCAATGAATGATGCGAAGCATAGAAATACCATTGATTGGCAGGCTAAAGCACTGGGGGTGTACTGTAAAGCTGGTTTCACTAATTATTTGACATTTAAGACAGTGAAACTGAAACCATATCTTTGTTGGTTATCCCAGTGGCATCTAGTTAGCCTCCTAGCCTCCAAATACAGATTAAATACAGCTTAAAGTTACCACTCAGACATTTCTTTCCCTAATTTCAAGTCTGAAATTTTCTCGTTCTATTGGCAGATCATTTTGCTTATTTCAAGCATTTATTTCTAGAAAGAAAAGAAAAAAGAAAAAATTATCTGCGGAGAGAATGATAATTTCAAGCTTATAATTTGAAGAAAAAAAAGTCTAGAAATACTTATTTATAATACTTATAAGATTATTAATCTTCAAATTTTTTATCATAATCTCATAATCAGAAATATTAGATTATATTCAAGATATTTTCACTTGATATTGGTTTTTTTTTGCAGTACCTTGTCTTTTTTAAAATCTCTTCTTGTCTGTCTCCCACCTTGCCCTTCTGTTCATATTTGTCTTCATTAGCACCTGTTTCATGCTCCAGATGTACTGTATATCTCCTGAGAGCCATGTGTGTGTGTGTGTGTGTGTGTGTGTTTGCTGAAGACATGAAGGCGGTTCTGGTGAGCATTCTCCTGGACATAACTGACCGTGATAATCTTTCCGGTATGTTCTCTGAGAAAGTGCTCTGTTTCGGTTCAGCACCCTTGTTAACCTGAAGGTCCCGGACGGCGTTTCCAATTGAGCAAGTCATGTGTTAAAAGGGAAGTCTTCTCTTTGTAGTGCATTCACAACATCAAATTTGCTATAGGTGTGACTTTTTTCCCCATGGGACCCTATTCACATAATACCAAATAGATCACGGATTATCATCATGATGAATTATTTCCAAGATGCGCCGAGATTTATATAATATCAGTGAGTGTAAATGTGCAATGTGTAAAAATATCTGCACAAATGTCCTTTGACTAACCAACGTTTGTTTGCCTCGTTTATTTCCAGCCTGAGCTAAACCGTCATGGTGTTGGGTTTCCTGCTGGCCCTCGGTCATTTCTGATCCGACACAAACCAGGCCTCTGTCTCTACGGCCCTCAGTTGAGGGGAAAAATAGGCACTTTTGCACCCTACCTACAAAGCAGAACATACAGAGCACGAGAGAGGACGATAGAGGTGTACAATCGCCCCTTCTGACCCTGTGGACAGTGTGAAAATCGGATTAAAGAGGTGCAAAATCAAGCTACATTTCCCCTGCACAAGGGCGGAAGGCGAGACAAATCAGGGTCAGAGAGATCAAATGAATAAAAGGAGTGAAGAGGAGGTGAAGTGTTGGAGGTTAAAGGGAGAAAAAAAGGAAAGAATGAATTGAAAATGACATACAGTAGAGGCAGAGTCTTGGTCCCTGTCTGTCTGTCTGTTTATCTAGCTATCTATCTATCTATCTATCTCTTTCTGTCTGTCTGTCTATCTGTCTGCCTATTTATCTCTATCTTTCTGTCTATGTGTCTATCTATCTATCTATCTATCTATCTCTGTCTGTCTGTCTATCTGTCTATATGTCTGTCTATCTGTCTATATGTTTGTCTATCTCTGTCTATCTATCTGTCTATTTATCTATCTATCTCTATCTGTCTGTCTGTCTATCTGTCTATATGTCTGTCTATCTCTGTCTATCTGTCTGTCTATCTATCTATCTGTCTGTCTGTCTATCTATCTATCTGTCCATATGTCTGTCTATCTATCTGTCTGTGTCTATCTGCCTATCTATCTATTTATCTGTCTATCTTGTAAAGAGTTAAACTTCTATGTTTTTATTTCGAATGGATTAAATTCAGTGTAATCAACGTAGAGTTTAGCAGCTCTGTCAATAAAACAGATCGGAGGAGCCGCTTTTCTCTGTTTCTTATGGAGTCAATGTTCAGGGATTGTTTTTTGTAGAGTAACTTGTTGCTAACTACATTTTGTAAAGTAACCCATTCCAGTTTAAATCGCAAAAAGTTTAAATGGCGAGGTAACGAGGTACAATTCAAAAGCCTTGAATCACATAATAGCCTGCTGGTCATATAAAACTGTAAAACGCCTTAACAAACAGATTTATTCAGAACAGGCTTTCAAATGAACGTTTCCGCATTATACGGTGAGGTCTTTCTCAGATGTTGCCACAACGAAACCTGTAACATCCTCGTCTCAGTCAAAAGGCAGCCCATTTTATTTAAAAAAAGACAACAATTAAACATGCGCTTTTATCCATCACTCCTTACTGTTTACTGCCCCGCCCACTTGTTCGATGGACAGCTAAGGTCCTCCCACCTCCTGCTGAAAAACCACGAGCGCTGAGGGCTTCTCAAAGGTTGTTTCAGAAGCATGTCTGATGAATCAAAAACCAGGCATAACACAGCAAACCCTGCCCCGTTCCTGCCTACTGAAGTGATGGGAACGGTAAAAAATGAGCTTAGTTTTGGGAATTAACCTGGCTTAAATGCCCACGTCTAATAGTACTGGAACTATGCAGAGGGGGATAAATATTCATATCAAACCCACTATTTACTCCCTTCCAAATAATGTACTTATATTTGGCAACACAGCTATAAAAAAGGCACAAGTCAACTCCAGTTGGCTCGAAATTAAAGTGTGGTTTCCATTCACCCAAATCCCTGTGATATTCGTTTTTCCTAGCATCGAGCTCGGCTTTAACGATCCATGAGGCAGCATTTCGCTCAGTGCTCTCGTTAACTCCAGCAACAATATATTTCATTGAGTAGCGCAGAATTACCCAGAATCCATCTACCAAGACACACAACAAATGCTCGAGCTGGGGGAAAAAGGAAATAAACACTTTGATGTCGAATATAAACCTTTCTTCCAAACGGCAAAGCGTTCCTAATTGTGTCCTGTGCGGATAATCAGACATATCGTGTTTCTCCGATGGCCGCAGATGGCCGTCTGCTTTCAAAGTATTTCATTTCTTTTTCTTTTCTCATACTTTATTTCTTCCTCTCACTCCCAGTATCTCTCCTCTCCCTCAGGTCATCCCCCTGTTTAAAAAAGTTATTTCATGGGCAGGTTGTGCGCCAGGCTCCACTTTTATTGTTTCCATCTTTGATTTCTTTGTATTTTGTACTTAGATTTTTTTACCTTGCACTGGTGCTGTTGCCAAGATCTCACGAACCCTCGTTCCCCATGCATAGAGCGTGATATTTCCTCATAAATTGATTTATTTCTATAAATACCTTCCGAATTTGATTGCATGGAGGCGTCCCAGCACAAAGAAAGAAGACAGGCATTGCTCCAGGACGAGGTTACTATCCTCTCTGATTTGTCACGCTGGTTTTGCTGGTTTTGTTGTCGCAAATGTCAAGATCACAAGATCACGATGAACCACATGAAAGATGAATTGACCGGACAGCCTGAGTCGCATGTCAAGAAAGAACGATTTTAATCAGATTTGAAACCACATACAAATGTGGCTTTAATCCGATTGAAAATCTTTCCAGCCCAAATTGGATATGCCAAAGAGTTCCTTCCACATAATGCTAACATTTTTGGTGGGAAAAGTTTTTTTTCTCTGTTTCTCTGTGGCACCAACACAAATGGTTAAAGATCCATCAGTCAAAAAGTTCTTTAGGAAACCAAAAAATGGTTCACTCAAAAAAAAAAAAACCCATTTCTGGTACCTTTATTTTCCTGAATGTCCTTGAAAAAAAGGCTCTTCAAGGGTCCTTTGCCAAATTAAAGGTGCTAATCTTCCTAAAATGGTTCTACTTGTAAACCCCTCTAAAATGCTATAATTTGCACATTGCCAAATTCATAATTAAATTACTTTTTCATTTCTCATTGTCCTAATTACAGAAACAACATACAAAGACCCCGTTTCCACCTGCTCGTTTCAGGTATCTTAAATATCCTGATTATATCACATCACATTATGTGGCATTATCCATGAAAATGAAAGTGTAAATGACACCCTTTGAAACGGATTTAAATCCGATCATTGCTCAAAAGCACTTCAGGAGGATCTGAGACGCATTTTATCCTCATGTTCTACAAGTGTAAATGCATTCGTCTCTCCAAGCCACATTTAACCACCAAAAACCCTCCAATAGGAGACGCACGACTCCATGAAAAAAACATTAACCACATTAAAAACGACACAAAATAAATCACGATTTTTGATGCGGCGACCATCTTTTTCATAAAACAACTAAAAACCAGGAACAACACAGGAAGTTGGTGTTCAAATGTAATGAGCTGATTTGCATATTAACGTGTCATCCACCAATCGGATTTCAGCGGTTAAAATCTGATCAGGATCCAATCCAGATACAAGACGCATGAAACCACCAGGTGGAAACGGGATCACAATCAGGAATGAATCAAAAAAATGTATAGATCCTATGTACTTTAACTTTGCATTTACATTTTCAACTTCAAGGGAAAAAGAAAGAAAATGATATAATACCTAGACTAGACAAAATCAAGATGTGACTGTGTTCAGTTTTCTCTTTGCTTGTTCGTTGCTATGACATGATTTTTCTAAACATTTAGGAAGGAATTCTCGTTTTTTCAGCATGTGTTAGATTAAGAGTGCTGTGTTATGTCCATTGTTATGCTGAATTGAACTAAATGAAAGACACAATCCTGTTAGTAAATCAGCTTGCACATTTTTTTTTTTTACACACAACAAACTTTTAGTCCATCAGGGGCTTAGTGTGTAAAATAAAAACCATGGGCATGTGTTGCATGTCTATAGTGGCCTTGGCATCAATTTGTAGACAAACAGCTCTAATGAGTGATTTTGAAACTGTGTCTGTGAACAGGCTGAACGGCACACGCCGGGAGAGACTCGGAGGGTGCTGTCGTTACGTTAAAGGAGCACTCAATTACACCCCTTCACCAATTAAAGCCAATGATGAATCCCAGCTGCTTCAGAACAACAATGTTTGGTCTTACTGTGATTAAAGGTTTTTTTCTACATCACATATTTTCCAGTAGGAAAATAGTTTTTTTTTTTTAATTTTGGCTCGGTGCACCTTTTTTTTTGTTTTTTGGAAATGTGCGTGTCTGGGTGAAATCAGTCACAGATTGCTTTCAATAAGAAAGAAGAGTGAGGAAAGCTGGTAGCTCTTCTCGGCTCCTCTCGGCCGTACGCCAACTCGCTAACAATAGTCCATATTGTTCTGTGACACAACACCATAGGCCTACTGATAAAGGGAACCCATTCTCTCTGTATATGAAATGTCTATGAGGTACAGTGGAGTGCAAAAGTTTGCACCCCCCCCCACGATTTCTGGGTGGAAAAAGTAAAATGTCTTATCTCTTATCTACAAAAACATTTGTAGAAATGAAAAGAAATGTTTGAAAAGAGGTTTTGCCATGATCCTATCATTTTCCAGACCTATTCTGAAGAAGACAGGATGTGATATCAAAATTACAACAGAGATGTCAGAAGGAATTGGTTAGTTTTTTATTTATAAATATCTTAACATACAATATTTATTTGACCATTTTACTTGATGCTAAACACACTCAGGCCCTGATTTACTAAAAGGTTTGCATGTAAAAAACTACAACCCCTACACACACAACTACTAACACCCAGAAATTTGTTTTTGCAAACAGGCTCTACGGAGAATTACGTCATTCATACGAGCAAAATAAAACGTCTTCTTCGTTTCGTGTGTTTGCCTTAATGAATATGCAATTGGGGCCATTTCTACCTAAAAGTGTAAAAAAAACAGGGTGGAGTCAATGCAAATAGATCAATTTATCACCTGCAGTGTGATTTACTGCAGCCTGAAAGTCACTTCGGGAACAAAGATGCATATGACCACCTAAAGACAGGTATTACATTTATGGAAAGCAGTTTCTACCATTTTAAGAAAAGTTAAAAAAGACTTAACCTTAACAGCGGCAAAATAATAATTAGATAATGAGAACATTTCTCGAAATTATGACTATATTACCATGGTAACGTTGTTTTATATTTAATATAAACCCATTCACACCTCCTATGGCAACAGCATTTAAAGAGCCCGTGAAAAGGTTTTCATTCACATTTATTAATTCATATCTACACTTCTATTTTGCATTTATATCATATTTTGAACAGTTTTGCGTTAAGTTTCAGTTTCAGTTTTACTCCTCCGGGAGTCTCTTTAAGATCTGAACTTGGCGCTGCTATCAAGAACAATTAGCGCACGCAGAAACCTCATTTAAATACTGTTTCCACTCCCGACTGACATTGTTCAAGCAATTATTCTTTGTAAACCACCGCGACACGTCCTCTAACTACCCACGCAATTTATCCTCTTTACTTGGGATCTTGGTAAATCAGGGCCTAAATGTCTTGTTGCTCTAAATTTATTTTGTCTTCTTCATTTTGTCCTAAGGGTGTGCAAACTTTTGCACTCATCTGTATAAACAATGATTTTACAATCCAGTTAGGCTTTCATTTCCCAAATTTCTCTCTGATAGACAAAGTCAACAGTGGTCCTTTAGTCCGACTAGCAAACCGACAGCCAAAAAATAAACGTACAGTATTCATTTATGTCTGTTATTGAGTACATCTATATCATAATATACTTCATAATCCATTCCAGGTGCTGCGAGATTTTTATGTACAGTTTACTCGGAGTTCAGGTTCTTGATCACAGGCTCCAGGCCAAGGCTACACACCTGGGATCTGAACTGCCCCGTCATCCCAAATTTGTTTCGCTGTAATGTTTCCCTTGGGGGGGAAGCAAGCAGATTTCCAATGCTTTCACCTTCAGAGTTCTTCATAAGGGACTATTAAGGGTTTTTGTGACCTTTAATGTCTTGCAGGAGTCAGAAATCGGTCAGAAATGGGTTTCACTGATAACCACATGTCAGGCATTTCAACACAGGGTTCGTGCAGCTTTTCTAAAAAGTTAAATTCGAGCATATTTCCAACACTTTCATTGTAGATCATCAGACTTTTCCCATTTTTCAGTCTAATAGGCTACAACATTTAAGCTCAATTTATACCACGCTGCTGTTGAGTTCTGGATTGTGATTGGTGGTCAGGTGGTGATTAATTTTCTATTACAGCAGCTCTGACAGTAGTGACGGCTGCAAGGCAAATCACAGGTTTATATTAATGCACTCGTTCTAATACGTTATCGTTTCTCTAGCAACAACTCATTCACAGGGACGTGTACGGCGGACGCTCACATCATTTAAACCAAACAATAAACAGATTAAATAATAAAGTGTTGTTATTGAAGCAGTTTAAAAGTAGCCCAGTTATGTGGGAAAAACGCGGACCTGGCAACACTGATTGTGTCCAGCTACAGTGAGTGTACAATATGGCAGATGGCCTGTGGGCAGAGCATGTCTTGTCTTGTATTGTCTATGACGATATCTTTGTGCTCTGTATGGATGCTGAATGACTGGAGGGTAAACATAAGACAAAAATGGTCTCAAAGCCTGAAATACCCCGTGGTTGGTGAAGAAGGTTAAGCAGAGGACACGATTCACCACATTTGTTATGATTTAATTGTGCATTAGGGAACGTCTACATGTGATTACATGCTGGTTGTGCAAACGTGGGACTCGCGTCGGTTGAAAAAGTGTAATATTGTACCACTGAAGCTGGCCAAAGCTCGATCTTGGGGATTTTCTGGTGTAAGCAGAAGCAAAGCTCTCGTCTGATAATTCAGACCAAGGCCGTTCTGTCCCACTGTGTTTCTCCCATTTAGTTTTTCTCCTTGTTAAAAAAAGTAAAGGCTCAGCAATGGGTGTATTTTGCTGAAGCAGGAATAATATTGTCCCAGCAGCGACGCGTCAGGGTCAGAGTGTCCATCCGGAGCCCCTCCTGCCTTCCATTGTTTTTCAAGTAACCATTAAGGCCTCGTCCACACTAACACGGGTAAATATCGAAAGCCCATCTTTTCTTATCCGTTTTGACTTTCCATTAACACGAAAAACAAATCTTTTATCAAATCCGTTTTATCGTTGTCGTGTGGATGAGGGGGAAAACGCTGGCGTATGATTGGTCATGTGATCTCCACAATTCCAAGATGGTGGAACCTCATTGCGATGTTGTTTTCTGTATAAGGGATTTTAATTTCATGTTTGATGGCGTATAGTGTACAAGCGACGCTGTGGCCTGCAGGAAAGCCTGTAATATAACTGCAGCATCAAAAAACAAATGAAAATGGCGGGAAATGATGTAACCAGTGCACTCAGTTTCATTGTGGACGGGAAACTTTTGGGAAGTGGACTGAAAACGTTGTTGTGTGGCCAAAACATTTACCCGTGTTAGTGTGGACCATGGTATAACATGCTAATTGTTAACTATTTAGTTCCCGATTAGTTTTTTTTTATATGTTACCCTTCCTGCGCACCTCAACATTGAAAAATAAAAATCAGGGAGGGAATTTTTTTTTTTTTGACGGTTAAAATGCTTTTTTTGGAAATTTGGCTCAGAAATACAATTAATTATAATTTTTTTTTTTTGGATTAAAGATAACAAAATAATTTTTTATCTCTAAATAATACATACCGGCAAGTTCACCAGAAAAGGTAAAACGGCCTCGTTACATATCACACCTCATAAACTCATGTATCATCCAGAATCTCGAGTTTCCCACCTTGAATGCAGCATTAACCCCTGCTTATACCTTGTGGTCACATGATCTAAACATGGCGGCCACCATGACAGCGAGAACCGCACTACAGTCAGCTTCAGAATTATTGGCACCCTTGGTAAAGATGGGTAAGAAAGGTTATGAATTTTTTTTATTTGTAGTTAATTATCTTAATCTCACACTGAAAATATGACAGAAATCTAACCTTTAATTGAAGTACATTTATTGTAAGAAAATAAAAAACCTTTATCCAAAAAAATATATATATATATTAACAAAACTATTCTGGAGCTGCCTGTATGAACTGGCTAAAGACAATAAATTTACTTTTATGTACACTAGCAGTCAAAAGTTTGATTGAGTCTATATTTTTCATCGTCTTAAAGACATTTTGATAACGGCTTATGGTTGAAATTAGTTTCTAAGATAAATGTAAATAATAAAGTTAACGCCCATGTTTACATTTATTTCTGAATCTAAATGTATTTTTTTAATAAGTATTTTTTACTTCAAATAATTTTTTTCCCCCAATCCAGTAGTTTATGATTAAGAGCGTTAGGAGAAGCAGAACAACAAGTGACTCGGTCTATTAGGGAAGTTTAAGAAAAGGCTCCTGGGTGAAGCTC
>JAOUQW010028794.1:0-10598 GCA_028565825.1 Olivaichthys viedmensis
TGGTGTGTTTGTGTGTGTGTTCAGATGTGTGTGTGTGTGTGTGTGTGTGTGTGTGTGTGTGTGTGTGTGTGTGTGTGTGTTCTGTCAGCAGAATACAATTAGCAACAGATAAGAAATCATTAAAAGCCATTGGGTGTAATTAGACCACCAAACGCATGCCATAGAGACTTCCACATAGACAGAAGGTCTGGTTTTGAGCCAGACTGTTACAAGCACAATCAACCACATACACATACACTGTCTTTCTGAAGCATCATGGCCAATTAAAACTCCAGTGTTCATCCCTAATCAAAGGTAAACTTTATTCTCAAGAGCTAGCGTTGACCATTGACTGTGTGTGTGTGTGGTCTCCATGTGCAGTCCGTGAACGTGAGAAGAAGAGTACAGTTGGACAGGGATAGGAAACAGGCTTGAAGCCCTGTAAGAGCAGTGCCAACAGAGACAGCTGCAGATGGTGCCCTCTGGACTGTTTTTTTCTTCTTTTTTTTTAAACATAATTTGGTTAACTTATGCCTCACAATAGCTTTCCCACAATCACTGGGCCTGATGCAAACAGCTGTTCAGTAAAAGCTGACTGGCAAACTACAATAGCATTCTAAAGCTTCTTTGCCGGTTTTAGGGGTTTTTGTTATACAGTCCTTTGTAAAGAACAATATAAATAAAACCTAGACTGAAATCCTGGAAAAAATTTTGTTATAAAATAATTTTTTTTTAAATAATTGCAAAATGACTAGCTGTTAAGAACTTATCTGTGTTCTCGGCACACTTTGCATTAAACAGTATTTAGCAGTAGATTAAGTACAAACTTTAATATTTGGAATCAATCGCAAAACCTTACTTTACACAGGTGACCATTATGCTCTAAATGTAGTACTTCCAAGTACTTTTAGAGTGACTTGAATTGTAAATGGACTTGTGTTACATGAAACACAACAGGACTATAGTTACATCAAGCCAGACTCAATTTCACTCAAATGCACATGATAAGAGTTCCCTTAATTCTTGAGATTTTAATATGTATACAGAGATGTGTAGAGTCTCAATGGGGAAGCATGTCGTGCTTAACACACGTTCATCTTTGTTATATAGCTGCCTCAGGCCCAGGATACTGACCCAACTCTGCATCTGTAAACATCAAGATGTCCATTAAACTGCCTGATTGGGGAATAAAGCACTCCTCCTCCCATTCACTGCTGCTTGTGTCCTCTACCTCCCTCCAGCTGTTTATATACTCAGCGGATGTCCATGGTCATGTGGAAGCACTTGTTCTCTCTTCCACTTTTGAGGTGAGAAGAAGATAGAGCTGGGTAGGACAGTCAGTGGAAAAAAATGTTAGACTACATGCTCATGCATTCCACCAAAAATGTAAATAAGTCATTAAAAAATTCCTATTGTCAAGTTGTAATATTGTGCTAACGAAAATAAACCTTATTTGGTGCAAATTAAAATGTAATAAAAAAGCCCTCCTTGAAAATCATTTTAGTATTATTAAAGAAAAATTAAGTAATGTTTTCAGTCACCTATTTTTGTATGGAGGATTGTAATACTATTAGCACTTGTGTTAGTTACGTAGTATTCACCATATAATAGAACATTGGAGCCAAATAGCTTAAATGGCAAAGGTAAGCAAAAATTGCAAAAGATTGTAAACATTACTTTTGAACATTTTCAATGGTAACTTATTAACATCTTCACTGGCAACAAATGTATTTGATGTTCAAGATAGACTTGCTTCTCTTTCAAATATGGACATACACTGCTGATTTGATCCTATCAGCTTATGCTCTCTGGGTCAAAATCAGCCTAAGAGTAGGAGTGGGAGAAGTCTTCTCACAAACCACAGCTGGTCACCCAAGTCATGTGGGAGTATCATATGTGTGTATGTGTGTGTTTGTGTGTTTCAGATTGGGGAGATATACACTGACTGTCAGAAAAGCCACTGCAATGGGCACAGAGAAGTGACAGATGGATGGAATTTGGAGAAGAGGATTTTCCATAGTGTGTGTTCATGCATTCTCGGAATCAGTTTGTGGGAAAGCATCTCCTTGCAATTGGTGGGTTTTGCCCTCATGAGGTTATCGATTGCCGTGGAAACATGGGCT
Organism: Olivaichthys viedmensis; assembly: GCA_028565825.1. Lineage (NCBI taxonomy): Eukaryota > Metazoa > Chordata > Actinopteri > Siluriformes > Diplomystidae > Olivaichthys > Olivaichthys viedmensis. Next base: position 2,103 of record JAOUQW010028794.1, read on the forward strand.
GTTAAGCATTATGCAATGGAATCATATTAACTTATTCCCATCTTTCATTTATAGTTAGCCATGTAAGCAATTAAGTATTCCTTAATCCCAGGTTTAAGATCTAACTACAGCAGTCTTTCTGTAGTTGTTCAGCACCACTATAAGGGAGTGAAATACAAGCAGCTACATATAGTATGAAACTTTGTGGTAACCTATGTACATCTCAATATTTATTACCAACATGTCAAAAGCCTAAAGGTCTGCTTTTAATATTGACTTTTATCACAGCCTTTGGGAGGCATGAATTTCTGTTCCATAATCATTCATGCAGAGACTTAGCTTGTGTGTAATAGTTAGCTTGATAAATGTTGGCAGCAGCCAGTAACAGTTCCACTTAATATACTGTATCTCCTTCCCCAAGGGAGTGGTGGGAGCGGAGGCCCTGGGTTGACGCCTTCACGATATTACATTTTTACAGCATCAGGAATTGTGAGCATGTGAGCTTGTTAACAATTCTACTCTAAATTAAGGGCTAAAATGCTGTACTTCAAGAATATTTTTGGAATACTTTTTTAATATATAAAAATAGTGTTCAGCCATAGCGATCCCAAATCGTACATTATTGTAGAAGTAGAGATTCAAAGGTATTAAGTAAATATGGCAAGCAGGAATTTTTAGTTTAAATAATTTTGAAATATTATTGAAATTTTAAATAATTTTGAAAGAACAACTGGGAAAAGGTCTGAATATGCACATCTGCGTATTCAGTTCAGGCTTTGTGTCTATGGGGACAAACATAACAACTCAATGACACAGCTTTAGCAGGAGTGGTCCATAGCGGGTGGGAACTAAGTTCACCTCCCATTATAGTGGGCACGCCTCCCCCCTTCTTGCTCTCTTTCTCTCTCTTTCTCACTGTTGAGTGGAGGGCAGGACTTCCACTGCCATTGTGGGTTTGGAGGTTGTGTAGAGCTTCTGAAAGCAGGCTCTGAATGACTCATCCATTGCAAGATTTGGTGCAGAGTCAGAGATGAGAGTGTGGCAAGGCTTGGCCTTCCTAGTGCTCTGTGCAGCTCCCCTGAATGCCTGGTGGTGGCAAGCCATTACAGAGCCCCCAACAGTGGACAAAAAGGCTTCTACCAGCGGCCTGAAGGAAGAGGGCATATCTGAAGTTGGAGCAGAGATCATTGATGTCGCCAGTGGGATCCAGAAATTTGTGGAGAACTGGAATCAGGATCCAACCGTTCACGCGAGTATGGTTGCTACTGAGATGACACCTGGAGTCCCTAAGAAACAGGACTATACCAAGACGGGTAATGACAATTTTTTAGTTGAGAAGTTAGATTCTGACTCAGGTAGTAGTGGATCCTCAGGTGATGGTACTCAATCAGGGTTAAGCTCAGGGTTTACTATGGATTTAAATAAGGAAAGAACTTCAACACCCATCAACCCGCCAATGATGGAGGCTGCTGTCAGCAGCATTAGAACAATTAGTGCAGTGACTACCTTTGAAACCAACTCTGCTCAGGCCAGCATTGTACCAACGGACTCCCCTAAGTGCTTGTCAAGGGGTTCCGATTGGCCCTTTTGTTCTTCTGGTGGCACAGTAAGCTTCTCTTTGCCTAACTTTCTGAACCACACCAGGGTGGAAGATGTGGCAGAAATGTTACGTGAATGGGCGTGGCTGCTGAAATCAGGCTGCCACCATGGGTTGGAATGGTTTTTTTGCCTCCTGTTGGCACCAGAATGCCAGAAGCCCTCGGACAAGGCTCTGGTGTTGCTGTTGCCCTGCCGCAGCTTCTGTGAGGTTCTGCTGGACAGCTGCTGGATGGTCTTGCAGGAGAAAGGCCTGCCTGTGGCCTGCCACACCCTCCCTGAGGGACCAGACCTTGGCCAGCCATGCGTGGTTGTTAGCAACCACAAAGGTAAAACTAGTTAAAATGCATCCAACAGACAAGATGCATTTTGAACTGGCCCCACCTGTTTTGTTTGGTGTGTGTTGTACATTGAGGTGCCTTCTGCCGCTACAAGTCCAGCTAGTGCTCTGCTCTGCCAATGCTTTGCCAGGGCTCAGGTCAACATTTATCAAAGGAGAGGTGCTAACCTATAGAGTTTGCCCATGTGCTGCGGCATCCACTACATGTGCTGTGGCATGAGGTTTGCGCATGCATGCATGACTTTTTGTAACTCTGTGAAACAGGATTTGCATGCATGCTAATATTATTGTCTCACTAAACATCTCAAATTCTTTACCTAAATCCAGAGATTACGTTTTTTTTGCAAGTCTTTAGCCTGGAAATTACAGGTAGTGGTAGTCCAGCAGCTTGTTTTGTTTAGAATAAATGTAACTATACAATACTGGATGCTGTTATTTACATCTCTGTGAACACAAAGCATTTTAATTGTAATACATCAACAAGGAGAATAACATCTGGAAAAGTAAATAAATATGTATGCACAGCATAAATTTTTAACACACAGCAACTGAGGGAAACGACCTCATTTCCCTTGCCCAAACATAATTTCCGTTCATTTCCCAAGGCTATGTTGTGCTTTTTAATGTGATTTTCCCACAATAGTTTTTTCCCTATTTTTCCTCTTCCTATTTTTTTCGCTTAATTTTACTCCCAGGAGGACAATCATGTCTTACTGTTACATCAAGCACTGACATGAGAGATTGTGTAAATGTTGATATGATGCATCTACTGAAATTAGCATTTGGCTAATTTAAACAGAATAAATAGAATAAGTTTTTTTTGTTTTTTGTTTTTTTTTAAGTTTTTAAAATTTAAATAGAATAAGTTTTGAATTTTAAGTATGTCCAATTAAAGTCTATTTTTGTCTGCAAACTGTGCAGTCTACTTGAACAGAAGCACATGAGCTTCTAACATGACAACCACAGTTGAGATGCTATGCACCTACTGTGAGAGGGCAAAATTCTTTCTCTGAGATTAGAGTCATGTCACATACAGCCACATACAGTTTGCCCATCTGATGTATTTTGTAGGTGGTAATCTGTCATTGTCTTCCCTGATTACTCTGGCTGGAATTTTCCTGCATTTTCCTAAGAGGGAGTTAAAACTGCTCTGATTGTGTGTACATGAACAATAGAACAGTTTGGGATGCTGTGGAGGCCACAGGCCTGTATGCTGAAGAATCAGAGTGGGCACTCAGAAAAGACTGCCTATTGTGCCGCTTGTCAGGGAAAAAAGGGCAAGGGGCCTCAGTACATGCTGGGTGCAACAAGCTCCCCTCTGACCAGACAATAGGTTAGAGGAGCCATGAAAGGGTTTTAGAAAGCGCCTACATACATGATACAGAAGAGCCTTGATGAGCAATAAAATGTTTCATTTCGTTTTGCAGATATGCTGATAATGAAAGAGGGCATTGTTAGAGGACAGATGGTAGTTTCCGTTTTGAAAAGATTTTCTCTCAGAGTTCAGTTGGAGACATGTTCTTTATGTTTGGTTTTACAATATATCAAATTTATGACTGGCTTTGAACTAGTGCTTCAGAATGATAATATAAGAATATCAAGAATATCTTGATCTTATATTGCAGTTTAGAAGTGGCCTACACACCAGTGTAAAAGAGCCTCTGCATGGCCAGAGAGTTCAAATTATGCACAATGTTTCTGAATCATAAACTCTTGTTGGACAATACAGAATGTAGGGTCTTTGCATGACTAGTCCTATTGCCCAACCCAAATAGCAAAGCATTTTGCTATGGCATTAGATCCAGCATGAAGTGTGAAGATTGAAAAAGACAGTAGGGAAATACATATCAGTAGTCTCTATCCTGTAGTTTGTGAGCCTCTAGGAAACATTGTAAAAGCTGTAGTTTATGAGCTGAAAAGTTAACTGCAAGACCTGATGTGGAAATTGCATTAATGGTTTATGAACTAACCTGTACATTTAAATCAAATATGCAATCAATAATATTGTAATGGTATCCAGTAGCTTTTTTCCATTTAAGATATTACTGAGCTGGGGTGGGCAGGGTTGTGCAAAACACGACATCTCTTTAAAAAAGTAGCTAGCATATTGTCATTGTCATGTCATGCTTACTGCACAACAACATCTTATTGTCTTTCAGTTTACTGACTATAAAGTGATGTGTTGCATTTCACTTGGACACCCCTGTATTTAGCAGGCTGGCAGAAATCTGATTTGGTTGTGGCTGAATGAATGAATGTATTCAGCTGTGACAGCTGGTTCATGCTGACCATCTTTATGGGTAATTCCCACTCTTATCTCATGAGAAGAATAGGACTTCACAGAGGTCATATTATTTTAATTGGGTCTCTTGAGGGTCCACAGAGGTATTGGTTCACAAGAGCCTCCAATTACCTCCTCAGATAAGAATTTTGACCACAATTACCTGTCCAACTTGATGTGCTCTTGAACAGTGACAGACATTATTTCCAAAGACCTTTTTTTTCTTTTCTTGCCATTGCAGTTTGGTGCGTTGTTTTGCACAAGTCCTTAGAAAGTGCTTTTTCATGGCATCTCCAAATCAGGATTAATATCTTATGGGATTTGTAGCATTTTGAAGTAAGTTAGTTCATGACTGACACAATAATACTGGATTACTATCCTAGTAAGTTACATTTCAGTATCTTGTGCAAATATTATTTTGGACAAATATTACATTTAAAACATTAAGATTCAAATAATATCTTGTCTTATACAATGCGGATTTTCCCTGAAGTATTAGTCTTGTCTAAGTATTGGTCAGTCACTTGGAGGAGAATTATGGGAGAGATGTTCAAACTAATAATTTTATCATCTCATTGTGTAAGAGATTTTCTTACATAAAGACATCTTCTATAGTAGAAATAGTCAGTGATGAACATTAAATCCCACATGGTAAGCCACCGTATTGTATCTTCTGAAACTATACAGCCTTTATCTTGGCTTGTATTGTTTAGTGATGAAAATAAATTATTTCCTATCAGAATTCAGATTTTGAATTTAAAGTGATCTGTAGGAACCAATCCTCTATCTCTCACTTGCCCATTAGAGTGAAACAGGATGCATATTACAGTTGCTCTGGCTCCATTATGCTTTTCCAGGTGGCAGACCTTCTGGGACAGCGTATAAACATATGTGGGGAGGTGGGATACAGTCTCGAGCAGACACATCTGGAGTAAATAATGGGAGACTTGTATTCCCATAATCCCTCATGTCCAACACATTGTGAAGCCCTGTAACAGCAGAGTACGGGAACATGAATGTTGGCTAAAGATTTGGATAACCATGGCGAATGGAGGATCATTTTGCAGAGCAGAAAATCAAGCTGCCGCTATGGTGGAAATATGCTGGGGGAAATAGACATTGTGTTCCCACAGTTGAGCAGGTTCAAGTTCTGCTCAGTTGGGAATCAAACACTGCCAACTCATGGCCACTGCTAGCTTCTCTGTATATTAGCACAAAATAAGGAACTTAGAAATAGATGTCTAATTTACCCAATCATTTTAGGTTTATGGCAATACAACTGTAAAATATAAACCCCCAATAAATATTTATCTTACTATTTATAGATACAGACACAGAAACCCTTCACATGCTTAGGGATTCTCTTGTTGGTATGTGTGGGGGCAAATATGGGAATGCAAATAAGAGATGGAAGTGTGACAGGGACTAAAATCACATTTTTGTTTTACATTTACGAAGACCGGGCCTTTTTAACACTTCTGTTCCACTTTGTTAATCTGAAGGCCAGCCACCTGGAAGAACATAATGGAACCAGAGCCACTTGAATATGTATACCATTCCAGTGAGAATCATGAAAATATCTTCAACACAATCTTTGTAATATAAACATCTTTTTAAAGAATAATGTTTATGTTTGAGAAAAGAGTACATAAAATTTAATTTAAAAAAAGCAAACATTTTAGTGTTGTTCTGCTTATTGAGCCAAACAGAACATAAGGGTTGAGATTTGAAATGATCAATAAAATGCTATTACCCAACTTTGTGAGAGCTAAGATAAAATAGCTAAAATATGTTGTATGCTGCTGTACTTTAGTAATGGCAGTTTACATAGAAATCCTTTTACAGCGAAACACTCAGTATAAAAGGCCAGCTGTGAATAAAGTGTCATCAGGTTGTAGGAGCCAGATGCTCTTAAGTCCTATTTAAAGACTTAAGTGGCAGCGTTAGAACAATCAGGGATCATAGACTGTTTAAAGTATGTTTAGATAAATTGTGTTGATCCTGTACACAATACCAATTTTATCCATTTGTTTATATTACTTTTATTTAAATAAGTTTATATCATACCCGGATACAAGCTCTGACTGTGTGCATAGCTCAGGTTGTGTGAACCAAACTAAATGTCACATAATCAGCACTCTAAATTTAGCCCAGTCCTCTCGGGACACACCATTTAGGGCCTGTTTCAAGCCATAGTTTTTGAATGGTACTTTACTTTTGTGGAAATGGGAATAATCATTACTAAATCTTCCATCAAATGAAAGTCTCAGAGGCTGAGGATTGTTTATAAATCTTCTGCTTTACATTCCCAAGACGTGCAATGTCCTTTTTTTATTATAATATTATTAGGCCATGCAGCTATCCTCTTTTTCCACAGCCTCATGTTATTCTAGGGAAGTCCTTGGGAACTCATTTGGGCCATCTGATGTCAAATCATTAGGGTTCAACACAATTTTTTAGAGCTATTGGATCCACCAAATTTAAACATGTCTTTTCTAAAAACCTTTGCAAAAACATTTTTGAGTCAGAATCACTATTTTAAGTGTTTAGTAATATTCATGTGTACATGGAAAATCTTTCAGCCAAATATTGCTGCTGTTTTGTAAAGAGCTGATTGTGTACCTCCTTCCCTAATCAGTGTGAGGTGAAGCCACATTAAATTGTTTCTACTAATGTGAATTATTGTGCTGCAACTGTATGTGCATGTGCATTGTGCTACAACTGTATGTACATTTTTAACGGTCGGATCGGTTCAGTCCTGTTGTGGGCCACGGGAGTTTTTATGCTTGGTCATCTGGGCCTTGAGTTCTGAAAGGTTGGAAACCTCTGGTATAGACAATAACTATTTCAACAAGAACCATCTGCAAAATCTGTAGATTCTTATTTCAGGAGAACATTACAGTAATGGGTAAATGGAGTGGCTCACAGATCTCTGACAGGGGGGTATTGAAACCACCTCTCTTCATATAAGCTGATTTATACAGCAGTGTACTGTATAGCTACAGTGACACACAGAGGTATGAGACTTTATGTGCTTAGCTTAATTTCTCTCATCAATTTGCGTCACTGGGAACATTGCAAACTGTCATGTACATATATGGAAGTTGAAGTGCCTCCTTATGTCAGCAATGAAATAACAATAGCAGTGGCACATGAGAGTGGTAGTAGTAATGTATGTAATGGGAGTAACAAATTTCAGTGACTACATTTATATATAAGTATCAGTTGCATTGATAACGCAGCACATTGTGCGTAGGGACTATTTCTGCTAATAATGTCTGCACTGGTTTTGTTTTAATGATGTTCATGTTGTAGGGCTTTCAAAACTTGTCATTGTTACTTTTCAACTAATCAGAATTGTCTGTGTTTTCATTCTCTGAAGAAGAAACTGGAGTCTCTTTGCTGCAGATGATTGGAAGTCCACTGCCCAAACACATCACACGTGTGGAAGGCCCAGATAACCGGCCCGCCTATCTGTTCAGCGAAAGATCCAGTGCGGGGCAGCCAGCGCGAGCTCACTTGCCCAACCCCTTCTACCGCGATTTTTCCTTGATCTTCCAGCTCAAACCTACATCAAAAGATGCAGGTGTGGTCTTCGCCATCACAAATTCTGATCAGAAACTCATGTATGTTGGAGTGAAGCTGTCGGCCGTGGAAGGCACCACCCGGAAGGTCGAGTTCTACTACACGGAACCAGGTACTGATAAATCTGTAGAGGTGGCCAGCTTTGACATGCCCTACCGGCCCGATGAATGGAGTCGCTTCTCCTTAGCCGTGAACCTCAACCAGATCTCCTTCTACACGGACTGCAACTCAGACCCCAAGGTTGTGAGCTTTGAACGCTCACCAGATGATATGGAGTTTGAAACGGGTGCTGGGGTCTTTGTGGGGCAAGGTGGTTTGGCTGATCCCGACAAATACAAGGTATGTTTTGAAAACAATCATAGAACTGCTAACTGCTATGTTATGTTTACAACTTAGCAATGGATGTCTCTCTCACCCATGCCATCTCTTTCAATTCTATAGCAATTCAACCGTAAATTATTATTATTATTATTATTATTATTATAAATTATTAAATTATACTTATTTTCATCTCAGTTGTTGGCAATATAAGCAATATTTATGAAAATGGATTTGCAAAACCCAGTGATATTTTTAATTGTTTAAATATTTTTTTTGAGATTTCATATTGAATAAAGAAATTAAGCCAAGCACATGTTTTCAAAGGTGAAAATTGTTCACCTTTAAAAAGAACTCTTTTAACCCAGACAGAGCATAAGGGTTAAGAAAACCTCAT
>JAOUQW010028795.1:0-10595 GCA_028565825.1 Olivaichthys viedmensis
GTCCTGTAGAAACAACATTTCATTTCAATGTATACGAGGTATATGGAGAAATGACAATAAAAACCTACTTGAACTTGTATATGTTAAACCAATGCTGAGAGTTATTATGAGTAAACTTACAGGTTATTCAATAGCCTCAAAATATGACCAAATGACTGTGAATAATGAGATTCATTATTCACAGAATATTTTGGAATTTCAATAAAGGAGTTGTCTACATCATTGTCTACTATATTCATACTGAAAATTTGGCTTGGTTAAGTTTGCTAATTGAGGTTACCACTGTGTTTGTGTATGTATGTGTGTTCACCAGGGATCGTAAGAGTGGCCCTATAAAGCTAGTAAAGAAGAAAGCAAGAAGGCGATACACTGATGTAAGTAACTCTAACACTGTGAATACTGTCATTTAAGTCAAGTAAAATTAGAAAACCAAAGGCACATATTTAGAAGGCACATATTTTAAATGGCTGCTTCGTTGCCTATTTGCCGATTGTCTTTATCCATGTAATCCAAGAGACTTTTTTCTCCCTGTTGCCTTCTGCAGGACCCAAGTAAAGAATGCTTTACTCTAAAGTTTGACTTAAATGTTGACATAGGGATGGAAATAGTCCCAGCTGTCAAAAAGAAAACCTTAAGGTGATTCTTCTCAATTCCTACAAACTTACTCAACTGTAATGTTAATCCCCATATCACTTAAAAATTCCTCATGCCACTTCTTTCTCTCATGAATAATTGAAGGAAACACTGTGCCATTTATGTGGGATGTAAATGTTTATAGTTGTCTATATGTTTATTCCATCATATCTGTAACATTTGTTTAATTGTGATGACATTAGCAGTTAGAGCAAGTGCACTTGACATTGTGATGTTCTGAGTATGTGACTAATACCAGCTCTGTGCTGTATGTCACAGAGAGGCTCTGGGCACTGTGTTTGAGAGGAAGGGGATTGAGTTATCTCAAGTGGATCTGTTCTTAGATCAGTCCAATACTCCCCTGTCCCTCGGTTTTGAGGCCTACCGCTTTGGAGGACACTACCTCCGCGTACGAGGTGAGAAAGCATTTAACACACCTTGAGAACCCTGATGATTCCCAAACAAATGACAGAAGTACAAATACTTCTTTCTGGGGTTTTTTTCCAGTTAGTATATGATATCTGGAACTATTAAATCTGGAAGACTTTTGTACCCCTACATCTTTCTTTATTTGTTCATATTATATAGTTTGTGCTGTAGAAGTAAATGTGTACTAGCATGGCCGTTTTGTGGTGCTAACAAAAAAAACAATATTACTAATTTATTGCAAGTGTATTGATTAACTGTATTGCGTTGTGCATGTGTGATCAGCGCGGCCAGGAGAGGAGCTGAGGGTGGAGAGAGGAGTGAAAGACCCTCGCTCTCTCAGTTTGCCCATTATAAGGCCTCCAAGTGCTCGCAGTGCTTCCTCTGACAGGGTGGAGCATGGCTCTCTGGGTCGACGGGAGGCAGCAGATCTGCGTGTAAGTTGTTTCTCTCTGATTTTCTTATATTAATTTGAGAAAATTGTTCATTATATGGGTGAAAATGCATGAAAATGGCAGAACAAGAGGTACAACTTCGGAATCTTTAGGAATTTTTAGAAGTAGCCTTTTTCCAAAGAACGTTTTATGCAAGATGATGATAAAATATATATTCTCATCTTAAATAAAACAATAAAATAAGACATTGAAGGAAATGTATGCATTTTCATTAAAAAAACTGATTAACTGATTAAACAAATCACAAATCGACTGCTTGATTGTTAATTCAGTCCGAGTCTCTGCCTTCATCCTGCTCTCAGTCTTATTTCTTTCATATCGTTTTGTAATTATTTTTAGAACCCATAAAATGGTACTTCACTCCTCTGTAACCATTATGTTGCACAGGCCTTACATGTACAATTTAAACATTAACTTAATGGTTTCATTGAAATCCTATTGATAGTTTATGGGAAACCTTGGGTGATGTACTGAAATCATTCTTCTATTACTTGGCATCCACTTGAAGAAGTGCCAGTTTAAGAATCAAAAAGCCAGCAAGTCAGGGGTTACACCAAGGTCCTAAACTGTAGCTTTTGTTTTCATAGAATAGTTATTAAGCTCTAGGGCAAAATGAGCTTCTTTATTTTGAATAGACTCAATACCCAAACATCAGTACTTCTGTTTTATATAATTGTGTATGATCAGCATAGAAGTGAAAGCCAACAATTTTCTTTGCAAATGTATGTCCAAGGGGCTGTATATAAAGAGAGAACAAAAAGGGGCCTAGAAAAAGAACCTTGTGGGATACAATATTGCACTCTTTTAGTATCCACAATGGCAGTGTTTTTTCAGTAATTTTCTTCCACTCTTTGGTAGTGGACAGGATAGGTTTTCTGAACATATCTCTATTAAATCTTAACTTGATTGCTCACAGCAAAATGTTTGAGTTTGCCTGATGGAACATTTCATGTCCTAAATAAAATTAAACAAAGTTAACATGCTGACTGTTTTAAATCATTAAAAACCTTTATGAGGAACATACAAATAAATTAACTAGAGCATGTCAATGGGTATGCAAACATTTCAGTTGGTTAATAAAGATAACTGCTGACTCAATTGCAAAAATATTAGGCCATGTTGCAATGGGTTTTCAATAGGAAAACACCAGTAAATTAACATGGAATTCTGTTTTGTAGGTAAACTGTAAAATAGAGGTACATTTTTCCTTTTTGCACTCCACTGCAAATGGAGGAATATTTGTTTCTGATTGAATTTTACTGCAGAATGTTGAAATGAAATGGATGGTCATGAATGGGTGTCCCATATGAATGAATAAATCCTGAACACAGGAAGACATTATATGCCCTATACATCCTTATAGTCCCAACCCTGACTTATCAATTGATTCTACATAAAAATGCACACCTGTATGTTGATTTGCATGACCAGTTTACATAGGGCCGTAAAAGTTTAATGCCATGTGTGTTAACTACTTCCTTATGACACTCTTTGACCCAAAGCACCATCTGCCTCATCAGCAAGTTCAGTAGATGACTATAGTTTAACTACAACCCGGTTTCACTTAATGGAAAACCTTGCCAAGACAGCTAGGCTAAGAAGCACAGGTACTGTTGGCTTTGCTGTAGAAACAATGTAGAGTTGTGAAGTTTTGTATTGTGTTGGAGTATTGAACTGCTCTCATTCATCGTGATGATGAGGTAAGGAGGACAGAAGTTTTCTGTGTCATGCTGTACCTGGCTAGTCTTACGTAACCAGCTATAAAGCTGATTGTAAAGCCAGGCTAGGAGACAGGACACACTGTTCCAAGGTGTGTGCGAGACTGTGAGAGTGCTATGAGAGACTCTGCGTGTTATTCAGACAACAGTTGAACTGAGTACCAGAGCAGAGTAAAGGGACACCAGGAGCATTTCGCCACCCATACATTCACCCTAGCATTGGGGTCAAAGAGTATCTTGCTGGGGGAGGACTGTCACATGATGAAATGGAGAAACAATTGAGAATAAAGAGTTGAACACAGAAGGAGTGCAGAGGGAAAGAGAAAAAACATCAGAAGAGGAGCACTTTTGAGAGGAATTTTGGGAATATCAAACACTGAAATGAAATAGATTGGTAACCTTTTTGACGTTTCCGAGGGTGCAATCAGCCTGACTATGGATGTGATGTGTTACTAATAAAGAAGGCTTGAAGAGTTCATTACTTACTTGATCGTTGAAAATCATTCTTTTGTTGCTGATCACCAAAATGAATATTTCCTACCAGAAAAACTGTGAAGCACTGTCATTTCTTGGACCTAACCATTAAAAAGATGTTCACAACCATTGACAGGACTTTTTAAACTTTTTAAGTGCTCTATTTTTTTTCACAAGTGAGAGCACAGTTTAGTGACGTGGAAATGCTGAATTTCCGTCAGCGGACGTGGCACGTACCCAGTTTGCCAGTCGTTCTGGAGAGTGTGGAGGGAATGCCAGCCCATTACAGCCCCCTGAGCGAGCTCCCTGTGCCACAGAGCTTCAAATCTCAGACCAGTGGGCTGGTGGCTGCCCATGTGTGGCGTTTTGAGGCTGGGATAATCCCTCCACCCAGCACCATACCTGTGGGCTCTTCCTCAGATCGTCCTAGCAGCCCCACTGATCTACATGGAGTGACTAAACAAGAAAACAAGGTACTGATGGCCTTCTAAATAACTGGTAGGGAGAAATTTGTGTTGAGATCATGTTAACTGTTAGCAAGACATACCATTTAACATAAAACAACATGTCTGTGCAATGATGGCTCAGGAAATTTGCTTAGGAGTCCAATTGTGTTAGTATCCATAAAATAAAGCTACATTAGGAATGCAATTAGATTGGTACATGCGTAGCATAAGAACACAATGTAGAACCCATTCTGTAGGTACAGTGTAGCCACAGGGGTTTTTCCATCTAATCTGTATCATACTGCAGATAATTTGCTAATTGTGTCAATTTTCACGACAGTAGCACTCTAATTTCTCTACTTGGTAACTCTAGCTTGTGGACTTGACAGTAAAACTGTAAGCATTATTTTTAGTTTGCCATGTATATGGCAAGAACATGTGGTTTCAGTTATAAGTTCAGCAGTGGTTATACGATAGCTTACTATCAAACTGGTTACATCATGACCCTAATTCTGCATACAGGTTTTGGGATTTAGGTTTTGGGAAACATGTGGTTTCAGTTATAAGTTCAGCAGTGGTTATACGATAGCTTACTATCAAACTGGTTACATGATGACCCTACTTCTGAATACAGGTTTTGGGATTTAGGTTTAGATTTAAAACAGCAGTAGCTGTTGGTTGTATACTTGTCTCATTTGAAGGGAAATGAAACTTGAGCACTCTCTCTTCTTATCATTCTTGAACTGTCATATAATGATCACATTATTGATGTACATAACATTAATGTTTAACTATTCATGGATGCACCTGGAAACCATGAACACCCTCTTTATCTTACTATTGGTGCTCATAATTTGTCCACCTGCCTGTACTTCATTATTGCTTTCCATGCTTTATTTACCAATAGGTGGCAAATAAGGGTCATTTATAGAAGTATATAAAACAAAATTGCAGAAGCCCCACTCAAACAAGGAGTTGAGCAAGAGGTAGGTTAATATATACACATGGCTTTAGTTAGTTGCTATCTCTTTCCAAGCTTTTTGGCCTTTGACCAAAAATATTTATCCACCAAGACATATTCAGCTCTGAAACTACCAGTTTCCTCTAATTCTAATGTACACCAGTGATTATAATGCTGAGCAGTTTGAACTATTGAACTATTGATTGCTTGATAGCTTGATGTAGACAAAAGCTTTGACAATAGAGAACACAAAATAGAAAAAAGGTTACTTCTTTGATTCTGCTATCTTTTCTCATCACTCGTTATAGACTTCAGAGAAAAAGCGCTTCTCTTTAAAATGCAAATTAGGCAATTAAGCAAACTGTCAGCACCTAATTAGTTATACTCAGTAGAGGAGTGTATGTGCTTGGCTTCAAGTGAATGACTATGCTGTGCCATGAAGTGTGTGAACTCCAAAGGTAACTTGAAATTGCAGTGCCTTAGTTGCATTTGTACTGCAGTGCTTTTTTCCCTGTTGCTTCCCTCTCATTGGGGCTCTGTTCATTTTAATAATGTGGTGCCCATATGATGCAATGGCTCCTTTAGAATGACTGCCATTTGAGATTTGTCTGATGCGATCAAGGAAAAGTACTGCATATGAATGGAAAATTTGGCTAGTAGCTATCTGAGATATGGCTGCTCTCTCATTGCACACTCTTTCCCCTACATGGATGAAAGCAAATCACTGTTCCTCAGTCTGCTCAATCCATTTCCTCATAACGGTTGAAATGGGAGGGGAAATTTCAGAGCTTATTCTGCATTAGTAGCTAAAGGCTCAAAGGGAGCTGAGCTTCTGCTCCCTCTTTTCCTGCCTCTGAGCCTGTCCCCTCGCTTCCGGTTCGCACAATAGGAGGGCAGGATCCTGCCGTTGCCATGACAGCAGGCCAGCCCTCTTCAGCAATGCAGCAGGCTCCTGCTCAGATCTCCACCTTCAGGTTCACTCACACATACACTCAGGCACACACACATGCAAGGAAAGGTGGATTTGAACGCCTGGTTGTGTTTGTGCTCTTGGAAGGGTGTGAGTCCTTGGTTTAAAGAAGCACTTTTTGTTTTTGGGGCGGCACTGTGGGTCCGACACATTTCGGATATAGTGCAATGGTGATCAGTTTTTTGGAAATGCCTCTGACATCCACGGTGAGCTACTGATGAATTTTTGTCTACAGTGTACCATTTTGGTGGATATTTTTAAATGATAAAAGTTTACAGGATTGATGTAATAATCTTTTGGAAAATATAAAAAAAACTGTTAAATACAATTTTTTTTTATTTTTTAATCAAAATTGTTATACAATATATTGAAATGAAACTGGACAATGTACTGAAAGAGGCAACATCCCTACAGGTTGTGCTTACAGCATATGAACAATTAGTTTTTTGCATTTTCACAATGCATAAGTGTGTTGTTGCCTTGATGGCATAATAGTACTTCATAATCTCTTCAAATCCATTTATGGATGAAATTAATCTTAATGAAATGAATTAAATAATTTCTGCTTTAGTGAAAGTAATGCGCATATACATGTGTGAGGTAACATGCAGACTAACCAATAGACTTATTAGTCTTGGACATCAGTGTGAATGTGTGGAGTCCAACAAATAAGCAAAGCTTTCTCTCCTGTGTCACAGTCAGCAAGTCGTTGATTGACGAGGTTAACGAGCGTGTTATAATGCAAATCACCCACAATCACTCACAACCCCAGTTCTCCCAAAACACTAATGCAAAATGTCACTCACAGGTATAACTGCAGTACCTGTATGTGTAGTAGTGAATTGAGTGACAGACTGTTAAAGGGTGCTTTTAATTCTAGTAACCTGATACAACTTCATGTGATTGAGTCTTTCCAATTACAAGGGATTTAACACATTGCATTGAAAGCCAGCTCTGATACAACAAACAATGTTAATGTTGCTTTTTAAACTTTGCCTGATTGTTATTATGGTCTGGTAGGGCACTAAGTGTGCAGTGAACTAAGCCTATTCACTTTTTTATTGCAGTCACAGAGCATTCATCCCAAAGTCTACCAAAGAAATGTCTGTTTGTGTTGTTTTAACCCCTTGTGTTTTTCTTTAAAAATTACATTTTGTTAGAACACATTGTCTCAAACAAAGAAGTCATTTGACCCTAGGGACATCAAGAAACTTTGCCTTGGTCTGCTCATACATTCCTCAATTCTTCTCAATTGTGGCAGGGAGGGAAAACCCTTTCCCGTGTTTTCCAAGCGTCGCCTTGCCTCCTTTCCTGTTGTGATTCAGGGTTCCTCCTGTCCTCCTGGGCCGAAGGGTTCATGGTCTTCTGTCAGTCAAAAACTACACAGCACAATTTCTCTCTGATGGAATTGTCAAGCAAACCAAAAATATGTAAAAAGTTTCAGACAGAAGAAAGATTTTGGGCTTTTGCTTTGGGCTCTGTTTGTCAGGCCTTAGGTGAAAGATGCTCATGATAACATATAGATCTGAGAACAAACTTGGCTTTGTTTATGGGCAAATGTCCTGGTTGCATTGTCTTAGTGCTTCCTTACCTGTCAAGACCCTGGCTAGTCAAGGAACACTTAAAATGCCACAGACATGATTACTTCAAGGTCTCTCAGACTATGAGCTGTGACTTATAGATTGTATGACAGGAGAGTTCCTTTTCCTGTCCAAAAGTATGCTATTACAATCAGCAGGTCAAGGGGTTAATCCAAATAGCTGTAGACATGGCTTTCTCATTTTTTCTTACACTCTCTGCCTTTGTTTCAGGGTCAAGCGCGTCGGCGGAAGAACATGACGGAGTTCTTGGGCGATGCAAATAATCCTCTGGACTCCCAGTTGAGCGGTTCCCTCCCAAATTCGAACACGGGAACGGACCGGTGGAAAAACAGGGCTGCCAGCCGCTTCAGCGTTCTCTTCAGCTCCAGCTCAAGCAATGGCTCTGTAGGCAAGGTCTGTCATTTACTTATGCGGCATCAAAACACTCTCAATCTAGCCCTCCTCAGTTGGCAAACTTAATGTTCATCACAATCTTAGGCCACCTGAATCTATTGTTTCAACAACGATTAGCTTTTCTTAACTCTACTGCATCTAAACACAGGAAAATGTATGAGTGGAGCTTTCCTGGAAATGCATGCGGGATGTGAGTGAAGTGTTTGTAGGGTGGTGCACTTGGTGCACTCATTTGCACGTGTAGGGACTCATAGTAGATGTGGCTTATTTGGTAACACAGGGGAACATCGGTAACTCTTGTACTCAAGTGTGTTCGCACCAGTCCCACATGCTTGGTGACAGGTGTCATGTCCTGCTATATTTGTGTCGGATTGACTCCTGTTGATGGCTTGATGTTGGTCCGGTATGGACAACAATGCCTACTGTGTGGTGTGTATGGCCCAAGGTGCTCTTAAAAGGTGTCTGGGGGGGTTTGCTTTGTGTTGCAAATAGCAGACTATATACTGAAGCAGTCCACTAAGTCATAATCTCTATGTATCCTTTTAAAATCAGGGTGTTACACTTCAATGTTATGTCAAACATGTTTGGATTGTGTAATATTGCTGTTTAGATTGTAATAAAATAGAAGAACAGTTACAGTAAACCTTATTTAATAAGACAATATGAAATTCAGACACAGAATTGATGGACTTTTTCTTTCTCTCTTTCTTTTTTTGCAGGATTGTGATCGTGTGGAGCAGTTGCAAAGTAAGCTTCACTCCTACACTCTGTTTGGATTACCCAAGATGCCCCAGCAGCTCTCCTTCCACAGAGACTCCTGGGAGGAGGAGCCCAACCTAGATATGGAGCAGAGCTGGAAAGAACTACTGGAGAACCCTGAGGTAGAAACACACATACAGGGTAATGTATTTAGGGTAATGTTCAACAAGCAGAAGGCTTAGCCATACAATGACCTTTGTACAACAACAGCTGCACCACAGACATGTGAGAGTCTGGTTTGGTGGTATGATGGTCACACACAGAAACAAAAAATGTTTTTACAGCTTGATAGATACTTATTTATGCATGATACATTGAATTCTTATTTATGCAAACATGATATTTACTGGGATACCTGTGGCAAAGGACATTTTAATTACCAAGCATTTATGATATTACAAGATTGAAGCCACAGCACTCTGTTTCTTTGAAAGGAAAAACTAACCTTTCCTTTAAGTAAAATTAAAAGACTTGATGATGACTTATGCATTTACAAGCCTTTTTGTGTTTGGGTCTGGCGGTATCATGATGCGGGCGGCGAGGCAGTTGGCCCGCCGCAGCTACTTTTCAGTCTTTCTGAGCAGCTCAGCCAGGCCCACTGCATCTATGATGAGAGCGAGCCGCCCCAGTGTGGTGATCAATGCCACGATGGTGGTGAAGAAGTCGATCTGCAGTTGCTGCTCTTCGACCTGCAGTTGCTGCTCTCCGACCTCTCGTTGCAGCTCCTCCCAGCCCGCTGCATCCATGGTGGTGCTGAGCATTCTCTCTGGGGCAGACCCAGCAGGAATGGATGTTACTGGCATGGGCTCCCCTGCTAAGTGCTCCACAAGAAAGGGCTTTTCGGGATCGGGTTTTTCCTGAATAGATTTCTCTGGATTGGGCTTTCTCCTCCATCTGCGTTTTCGGCCCTGAGGAGCAGCCCTCTCTTCCGCTGCAAAGTCTGCAGCTGCAAAGTCTGCCACCAGACGTGCCGGATTTTTAGCCTTCAGCAGTGCGTAGAGCTTGGCAGCCGGTAGATACTCCTCCTCCTCGGCTGGTCCGCCCGCAAGAAGCTCCGGCACGTGCTTTCCCCAGAGTCGGCTTGCCGTATCCATTTTGGGGGTTGATTGTTTTGTCACAGTGTAGGTTGAAGAGAGACGGGAAACGGTAGATACATTTGCAAGCTTTTACGATACAAATAGACAAACAGATCATGCACAGACACATCGACATTAACTCTAGACATTGACATAGACAACAATCGACAACGGAGAGAGAAACACAGAGGATTATAAACACACACTGATTAGGGACTGATGAGAAACAGCTGGGAACACTCAATGACGGAACAGGGGCATGAACATGAAACAAAGACAAATGTCCACAGTGCTGGTTGCCCTGGCAACCGCCAAGCTCGGCCAGCGGAAAATCAAAAGACGGGGAGTTCATGACATACCACTTTAGGACAAATTTTCAAATATTTCTTGTTGTTATATGTATATATACACTCATGGAGCACTTTACTAGGAACACTATACTAATACTGGTTAGGGCCTCCTTTTGCTCTCAAAACAGCCTCAATTCTTTGTGCCATTGATTCCACAAGATGTTGAAAACATTCCTTTGAGATTCTGGTCCATGTTGACATGATTGCATCATGCAATTCTTGCAGATTTTTCAAGTGCACTTTCAAGCTGTGAATTTCCCGTTCTACCACATCCCAAAGGTGTTCTACTGGATTCAGATCCGGTGACTGGGAAGGCCACTGAAGAACACTGAA
>JAOUQW010028796.1:0-10594 GCA_028565825.1 Olivaichthys viedmensis
GTAGCGTCTCTAAAGCACTTCTCAGGAAGGGAAACAAGGCCGAACGCTTGGCATGGGCTAAGACATAGCAGCATTTCTCAGTGGATCACTGGAAAAAAGTCCTGTTTACTGATGAATCAAGTTTGAGATTTATGGCAGTAACAGAAGGGTTTATGTAAGGAGATGAACAGAAGAGAGATTAATACCACAGTGGATCAAAACAACAGTGAAACATGGTGGTGGATTTTCAATGTGCTCTCAGACTTTGAGACACCCACTGTATTTGCGAATTGTGACTTGCAATTTTGGATCGAAAGTTACAATTGCAAAAACACGCCCTACACATTTGCACATCTTTGTCATCAATCTGTCTCCATACTGCCTGCAGATGTTAATGTGCTGCACAGGAGCTTTATAGCCCAATGAATTCTCTTGTCTTGTTAGAGCGCAACTTTTATTTGAGAAAGCCACTCAGATTTCGCGCTCTAATGTAATTGATAGTGTTTATGAGTTTGGACGTAAATAAGGACAAGGCACAAGCATGTACTCTCTCTCTCTCACATACGCACTTTCACAAACCTCCTCAGTCATCCCCTCTCCTCTGGCTGATTTTTGCATATTAATACAATAAATGTAGCATGCTTCACAAGATTTTCCTATTTGAGATTCTCAGATAAAGAAACAGACGAAATGGGGTTCAGGCTCTAAAAGATGGTATCAATTAGAGGGGATGGATAGCCAGGTGCAGAGAGGGAACCTATAAAGGTGAAAATGAGAATATGGGTAGGAATCAAACATAAATGAGGAATCAGAGGAGCCGTATAGATTTAGAGCTGTCTCTTGCCTCTGCATGGATTTTGTGCGAGTGTGAATTATTGATGATTCCTCCTCAGTGATAAAACTGCCAAGACAAGATCTTTTTTAAGCCTTGGATACATTATATGATTTTTAAAATCTTAACAAAGAATGAAAAGACTGGGCATTGCACACTTATTGACTGATTTTAGTGCAATTGCTGATCACAAATTTAATGACCAGGAATCTCACATGTAACCCAACATGGAACTTGTTGCTAAACCCAAATAAAACTTGCACAAAAACATGCCACAGCTTGTTTCACACAAAAAGAAAAGAGCAAAGAAAAGCTCATTTGCTTGTCCGCACCGTTCTGGTAGTTCTTTAAACTTACATTGTAATGGCACTCGTGTTCCTCTCACAAGAAGTTTGTCCTCCATTGACTAGCTCCTCTGCAGCCATGAGTGCCTATTTCTTGATCTACTTCCTGTATTTACCTTTCCACTTTCTTAATTTTCATTGGCTATTGGCGAGATCTGTTCATGTCTTTTCGGTTCATTGATCCGACTCGCTCCGATCGGCCTGAAACTTGATCGAGAGGCGAAAATATTAGAGTGTGCCCATAGCACACATCTCGGTTTACTGTGCTGACTGTTGACTTCAACTGGCCCAAAAAATCTGCAAACTAGGATCGCCAAGAACAAATAGTCAATTCGAGGCTATAATCAGGGTAAAAGTCATGTACTGTACGCTATTTTTTTAGACTTTTCTCTGCAAATAGTTTTTTCCAAAAAGTATTTCTCATGTGTTTTTATGTGTTTTTCTTTTCCATGTGCGTCTTCCTCTGTGGACTGGTCTATATCTGGGCTTCACCCCTTTCTTTATGGCTGTGGATGAACCTCTCTCCTGTCCTCTTTGTCTGCTCTCCTGCAACTTCGTCCTTGCGCTTGTCTCTTTTCGGCCTGGACAGGTAAGTTCTCTGTCCCATTTACTATATTGCTGCTGGAGTGTATGTAAATGAAGGCAGGGAAGAAAGCCTCTTTAAGCCTGATAAAGCTGCCTGCCTGAGAGGAATGCATATCGGCATTATAGAGAGAGAGAGATCAGAAAACAAAGATTGTCGTAGGTTATTTGGGACGCAAGAGATGGATGTGTGTGTGTGTGTGTGTGTGTGTGTGATGCTTATTTGTAGTGCTGTGTGCTATGCTTTTCAGTCCTGCCCTTCAATTATAGAACTCCGTAGCAGCAGGCTCTTTATTCTACTGATTGAGCCAGCTCCTCCTCACACTGTAATATGTGTGTGAGGGTGTGGAGTTCGGGTGTGAATGTGTGTACAATCTTGGGAATGTGTGCAGTGGGCCCTCCCGAGGGAGGCACATTTGGACAGGAGGGGACTAATAAGCCTTGTGATGGAGCTGTCAGAAAACAGATATGGAAGGTTGGGGAAACGTTTTGTTCTTGTTGAACCCCTGTGTGACAGCATGCCGACTATGCGCTTATACTCACTACTGTGCTTTGATCCTTACTTTATCCCACGGTGTGTCACAGCGGATCTTCATGGATTTCACACTGATTAAAGAGTAGTTTAGTTTTTAGATGATGATGAACCCAGGTCTCTCTCTGTGATAATTCATCTGTATCAATCACTGGTCTGGATGTGGACTCCTTCATTTAAATTCTAAAACAACCCCCACATTTTAAAGGTGGAGTCAGCGATTTTTGGAATATTTGGCATAGTTCTCCTCACATCTCCTCACAGCTGTCAATATAAATATCTGCTCAGAGGAGAAACCTCTCTACATCTCTACTTGCCTGTTGGTAAAATTGCCTTTCAATTCAGAAAGCTTCTTCTCTTGCACTAGCATTCGGGCGTTTTAGTCTAGACAGCGCGCATGAATTTGGTGACATGGCTTTGGAGGGAACACTTAAGGGAAGTTTGTTTGAATTTGAATTTCAAAACAGCTAGCTTCAGCTAACGTCTGCCAAAATCAATGACTCTACCTTTAACACTGCGCTCACTCCGGAAACAACGCAGCAAAGCGGCTGGAAGTCATTAATTTTTAATGTGAGCTAGCGATCTACAACGACAAGAGGCGGAGCCACCGTTAGAGACGCAAAGTGGGCGGGGAGAGCGACGCAACAAAGTTGAGCGGAGTTTAACGTAATGCAAATCAGAAGCAAAGTGATGTGGCGACTACCAATGGGAGTGAGGGACGGTGGTACGCTTCTTAAGCCCCCCCCACTGTGAAACATTATTCGTGTTTTTTGGTTCCAGATACTCGTTCCTAATGGCAGCTCAAGAACCAGTCACCGAGGCTCACCGTGCTGCTACAGGCTTCAAGTATAGAAAAATAGAATGATGACGGTGTTTTTTTGCAGCAACGATCGCAAAGAGCAAACGTTATACACAGTGATGCACTGAACGCATGCAATTTCTACACAATCGATTTCCCTTACAGAATTTTTCTTTTTGCAGGAATACATTTGATTTGCGGTTTGTGGTTTTGTATACGTTCTGTAGCTAGATATGTCGTTTGTGTGGCCTTTAGCACTAGCCTGGCACTACCAGTGAAACCATATTAACCGGCAGTAAACTGAAAGCCCACAAGCTACCAGCGTAGAGCGATTTGAGCACTGCCGGTTTCCTTACAAGTCATATTCATTTCTACCCCATACAACTAATGTGTTTCTTTATTTATTCTATCTGATGTGAATCTTCGTGAAGCCTGTCAACTGTCAAGCTTTGAAATGCTTTTAACTTTTTTATTTTATTTTTTAATTCAGCGAGAGTCTTCACTGGGCTGATCGTTTCCTAAAATGGTCTGTCTGTCTGTTTGTACCTCTCTTGCTTGACTCAGACGTGATAACAGCATTTTTTATTCGACATGAGGTTGCTTGTTTTGCACATTTCTAAAAGATGAACAGAGAGACAGTGACAGAATGAGGCAGACCATGTAATTATGGCCCTCCATTCATCTGGCATAATTATGCGACAGAGTAGTTGCATTATGTCTGGGTGTGTACTCTGTGTAACCTCTTGAACTTAAATAATGGCAGTCGTTTGTTGCGTGTAGGACGAAGAATAATTAGCTGGAAAAATGAGGGGCGGATGAAGAGTCGCACCGAGCACGAAAGCATGTGTGGATGTGTGTGTGATCTCAAGAGAACTGTAAAAATAGCATTCCGGGAAGAGGTTTGTGCAATAAGTGAGAGTCTATATACAGCACTGTGCAAAAGTCTTAGGCACCCTAAATCCTTAGATGTTTATTTTATGTATTAAGTAATGGACCCCTTTTTAGATAAAAATATAATCAAGGGATTTTACCTGCAGAGACAGAACCAAGTGGGAGCCAAAGTTCTGCAGAAGAACTGTGGCAAGTCCTTATAAAACTGCGACAGTGTGCCTAAAATAATTGATGCAGTTTTAAAGGCAAAGACTGCTCACACCAACAATTTATTTGTTTTTTACTGTTTGCTGCTCTTTATAGGTTTTTTTTATATTCAGGAACTTTGAATTGCATTATTTTTAAAAGCATTTTTGCCTTGGCAACCAGCATGCTCCGCCACCTGGGAGATCACCATGGCCGCAAGACCGTGAAAGAACCCGTGGGCCCAACGTCCAAGTCTGGGAGGCGACCCGGAGGCCGGCATCGCACCGGGGAACCCACTCCTTCTCCAGCGCACCCAGGGAGCGGAGCGATGACGTTCTCCACCGTGTCAGGGGGCAGAGTGGACTCCGCGTTGGCCTTCAGCGGTGCGGGGATGACCCTGACGTTGGCAGCCAGCGGTTCTCCCCCTGAGATGGTGAGCCCCCGGAAGAGCTCCATGAGACAGTCCATCGCGGCGTTGGAGACACGTGGGGCGCCTCCTACTGCATCAGGGAACTCGGCCACGCCTCTTGTGGCGCTAAGGAATCTGGCCGCGCCCTGCGGTGTCAGGGAATTTGGCCACGCCTCCTGCGGCGTCAGGGCACTCTGCCACGCTTCCTGCGGCGTCAGGGAATTTGGCCACGCCTCCTATAAAAGTATAATAAAGTATTTTAAATTCACTCAGAATTAACCTCTTAAACTCCCAGCACCCATTGGTGGGTCTTGACTTACATTCCTCACTCTGGTACTTTTTTCTCATAGGTTAACTGTAGTTACTGAGTCATATTCTTTAAGATGAATAACTGAATAATAGGCTGGGACTTTAAGCAGGTTCACCAGTTTGTTTTAATATATTGCAGGGCATATCACAATTAGTAGCAATATAATCACAATATGCTATTTTTTATCTCTTTCATACAGCCTTTGCATATTTTTCTGTTTTCTTTTCTCTAACAAATCTGAATTAGCTGAATGAGTTGACACGTGTGTGTTACAGCAGGGAAAACACCAATCTGTACAGTGCTTGGTGTTCCCAGGACATTGGATTGTATAAACAGCTGTACTGCAATAATCTTCACACAGCATTTATACATTTGTTATACTGCAAATGTGCTTGTCGTACTTAATGTGGCAGCATGCATGTGGCGGCAAAAATGAATCTGTGTGTGTGTGTGTATGGATTTGTGTGTGTGGTAAAGTGTTTTTAGGGCCCTGAATAAAGCCTTGATAAGCACACTGACAGCCAACATCAGCGTGTGTCAAATTGCATCAAAGTGATGGCCTTGTCTTACTTCTGCATCCTCAGTGCGTCGTTTCCATTAAAGCCAATCACATCTGTTAATCAAAAGCCATATTCTCAAACGCGACTCGCCTTTTACAACATAGGCCGTTTTGTTGAAGCAATTGAGGGTTAATATCAGTTATCATTATGTTGCGGACTGTCTGTCTTCTCTACAGATCAAATGATATGGGGCTTCTGAAACTTAAAACAATTCTAAAGAGAAGAGAAAAAGATTTCAGATATATTTAGAGGCATTTCATTTCATATGACTAAATAATGGATGGAATTGGAGATAAAGGAAGGAAATTATTTCAATTATTTATTATTTTTAAAGCTTACATTAAAAAAAAACTAAATTTTTGACTGTATGTGTATCTTGTATAGATTTACAGTCATACATAATTATTAGAACCCTTCAAAAGAGAGTGGGCAAAAACATTTGTAGGAAATACACACGTTACCCACAATGATTAAAACATTTTCCTCTCAAATAAATTGCTTACTTTATTACAAATTATGCTCATAAGAACATGGCAATATTATGGACACCCCTAAAGAATATTAAAAAATATTCTCCAATTTAAACAAATCGTCATTCTTGAAATTATTATATATATTTTTTAAATTGCTTTTATTCTACAGAAAGTCTATTGTTGTCTTTGACCAAATATGTGGTTGCACATATGTAAAATCCCTGTTATCCATCACTGTCACGGTTGGTAGCGCCGGAGGCAGGACACAGGTGCAAGCCGATCAGCATTTAACCAATTTATTTTAACAAACTTAGGCTACACATACAAACTACACAAAAGGACGTCAAACAATCAACCACAAACTGGACGGGAAACACGAGGGCTTAAATAAATACACTGATTACTCACAAACGACACACAGGTGGGCTGAATCACATAACGGGATGGGGCAATTAAACAAAAACAAAAGCGCGTGGTCGTGCATGTGGCAGCCGTCACCGTGGTGACCTACACGCTAGGTCACGCACACAGCCACGCACGTGACAATCACCATGAGGAAAAGCAAAGAGCTATCAACACAAACAAGACAGATAGTTGTTGAGCCGCACAAGTCAGGTAATGGATATAAAAATCCATAAACAGAGATCCCTCTACAAGTGCCTACAACCTGGTTAGACAGGAAGAGGCTCAGTGCTGTTATACACTCCAGATGAGGCTTCAACCAATATGTAATGATTTTTGAAAGCCGAAAAATTTTGCAAAAAAGAAAATGCACTACTTTTAAAATATGTTTTAAAATATTATGTTATACAGCATACACCTTATGTTTAAGATCGTTGCATGTTTTAAATAGCACTCATTGCATGTTTTATTCACTTTCAATTTCAGTCACTTGTATTTGGTTAGTAGTTGGGTAAAGTAGCGTATTTATATTGGTGTGGGTTGACATAATTAGCGGGTTGTAAAACAATGGAACAGGACTTTCCAGGAGCTTCACTCAAATCAGCCTTGGGCATGTTGGAAATGCATTGCTTGCTGTCACTAGGTTTACAGACATTGTCTGTTCTGCCTTTATTTCTATATTTTTCTAATAAATGAAAATGCCCACTGGGACGCTGGAGTATTGCTCTTCCTTTGTAATCTGTAGCTCAGCAGGTTTTACTCGGTTTGTGCTGCATCAACATTTCCCCTGTAAATGCTGCTGGTGGATAACATTACAGAACAATTATCTTGTGTCTGAAGTATCCTGGCATGGTAGAGGTATCTATCGCTTTATTGTTTGTGTGTGTGGGCATGCTTTTATATCTTGGTGGGGACCAAATATCTGACAGTTTTGACCTTGATGGGACATTTGGCTGGTCCTCATGAGGAAAATTGCTTTATTTAGTTATTATTTTTTTTTTTTTCAAACACTTTTATTAAAACCAACTGAAAGAGCCAAACTATTTCATTTTGGTTACTGATGTTAAGGTTAAGGTTAAGGTTAAGGTTAGGGGTAGGGGTAGGGTTAGGGGGAGGTGTAACATTAATTAGCTACAGTAATCATTATGTCAATGGAAGGTCCTCACAACTCTAGTAAGACAAATGTGTGTGTGTGTGTGTGTGTGTGTGTGTTCAACAATAGACAGGCCTTGACAGGGTCGTTTTCCATGTTGCAGTTTGATCCAGTGTTCGTCTTTGTGTCTAGTGACACACACACACACACACACAATTTCACTCTTTTCCGATGTATGTATGTGTATGTGTGTGTGGGTGTTTTTCTGCAAAGCTGTGTGCCTCTTTGTTTGTTAGTCTGTGTGTGGTTTTTCCATGTATATCTGTTTTGTTCTGATTCTCTCTCTCCATTCCCTTTATATTGTGTTGTTTTGTCAGAGGGGTGTGTAGCTCATGTAGTGTTAGAACAGAAGGCATCACACCTGTACACTTAAATCGATTCACCAGTGATGACTGAAAGAAGCTTCCCAGCACACACACCTCATACATTACCATGTGTTACCACCAGCATCGTCTCCCTCATGTGAACAGAGCTTCTGTAGTTTTGTTTGTAATGACTGCACGCATAATTCCCCCTCAGGAAACGCCTACACATAATCATTTTCCCCTGCTTTCTGGTCACTGGCACTGCCCACACACACACGCTCTCATCGCCAAGGGCTCATCGCGAGGTCTTTGCCGATAACCTGGTCGTGCAATTCCGAGCCATGATTATTATTTCTCTGGTTTTTACTCCTGTCTGATTTTCTTGTGGATTGTGTTTTGGCTTGGCTTTGTTTGCCTGCAGTGTTCATTGCCGTGTCTGGACCCCTTGCCTCGGCTCTCGACTGTACACTTTGTACAGAATTTGGACTGGTACTGTTGCTAGTTTTATAAACTATCTCTCTACACACACACACACACCACTTACGTCCTTCGCATTCCTTCGTTACAGAAAGAGCGCACAGCTGCAATTCGCCAACAGGTTGCTTATTTCTTCAATTCTTTGGAGCGCTGAGGAGAAAATGAGGAGATTTTTTGGTGCGCAGGCTTTAAAGGTAGATTGCATCTAGAAGGGAGAGGCAGAGAGTTCAGTGAAGAAAGAGATGAATAGAGCGAAAGTATGAAGTTTGGACAAAGTACAAGGTCGCATGCACTGCCTCTAGCACGTCTTTCCATGGTGACTTTTAAAACATAATGAGCTGAGAGACAGAGGCTGATTGGTTTAGCCTCCTTCAGTAGCTTCCTTTCCTCCTGCATCCAAAGAGAGAAAGTAAGAGAGGTTCTACACACACATACACATAGATATACACATATCTGTGCAGGGCTGGTGTGCGAAAATAGTTTTCTAAAGGTTGGCAGTGAGTCACTGTGGGCTTGCTTATTTTCTTGTAGACTCTCTTAGGAAAAGCAAAAAGCAAAAAAATAAATAAATAAAAAACCCAGCAATGTTTATATGGATCCAACTGGAGTAATCAACCTTTTTAAAACTGCTCCAAACTTATTTGGTGTTTTGTGGAAAATATCAACCGGTTCACAAACCACCCTAACTGAAATTTATGTTCGACATCACTTCCACAGAACAGCATTGGTTTCTGATCAGAGCTGCATTTCCTTTCATTTCCAGGAGGATTTCAGTTTCAGGGCTAGTTGTACATCTCAGTAACTAGCCCGCTCTTTTTCCGCTATTTCAGCGAGTTGTTATCTTGGCATCGATTAGCTCATTCAATAGCCAATTCACTTCCGTTTACCTCAGAAAACTAATCTAAAAAAAAACCTGACAAATAACTTACGAATTACGAAGGTGGAAGTTTGCCCATAACGATGAGTTACAGTTAAAGGAAGAGTTTCCTTTTGATTATCCGAAATAATATTTTTGCCTTTTGTTGATCTTCGTTCATTAATACCTAATTTCAAGTTCAAGTTCATGTTCAAGTAGGTTTTTATTGTCATTTCTCCATATACCTCGTATACATTGAAATTAAATGTCGTTTCTACAGGACCATGGTGCAACACGCAACAAGCAGTTTGTATCATAATTTCATCTCATTTCCTGTCATGGCCAGTTTGACTGTTCTAGCCATTTCGTGGGTTTAGTGTGAATTTTGCCATTTCGTGGATTTTTTCATAGACAACTTTCTAAAACTTTCTCTGTACAATAAAACCTTACGTTGTCCTTTGTGTTTACTTTTGCAGGTAATGTTTTCTTACAGAAAAATACACTGTTAGTAGTATACTATACGTTGGCATACTAGTACTGAGTGCCTATGAATTCATTCATAAATAATGACCAAAACAAACAATTGTCTTAACATAATAATGATTTATTAATTTTGGAATTTATTCTGTATTGTAGTGTAAATAAGAATGTAAAATCTAAACAGTCAAAATGACCGCAATGGCCATTCTAGTAGTTATGGAATTCAGGCCTTTTAAGTGTTAACTAGGCTAAAACTAGAGCTACAGCTTCTGTAAAATAATAATAATAATAATAAAATGAAAAACGCTGATAGTAGCAGAGATTGTGACTGTTCGAGGCTGTAGTAAAGAAAATGGATCTTGACTGTTATTTGTGTTAGAGAGGAAAAGGTTTCACAATCCAAACTGCCATCAAATGCACCTATTTGCAGGAGGGTTAGTAAGGTAGTAATGACGGGCTATTATGGTGCCCAGCTAAGAAATATAGGCTTGCCCTCTGGCTGTAATTTTACTCTCCTAGGTGGAATCTTTTTATTGACTTTTTCCCTGTTTCACTATTTAAGAAGTGGCAACTTTAAATGAGTAAAAAAAAAAGAGAGTAACCAATTTTATTGTGCATTTGAAAGCCGAACAGCTTGATAGGCAGACTATTGGAGAGAAGAGTAAAATGAAGGGAATAAGAGACGAGTGCAGAGAATACGAGTGCCAAAAGAAAGAGGTGAAGATCTGGTGTTTCAGGTGGACGTGAACGTATGAACGTGCGTGTTAAAATATTCATATTTGCACACACTTCCTCCATCACATCACACCAGCACATTTAACAGCATGCCTTTGTAGTAGGTTTTGTCACGCTGCAGGAGAGGACACAGCTGTTTGTGTTTGTGTGGGTGTGAACGGGCATACTGGTGTGTGTTCGGTCATTTCAGGGAACATTAGCTTGGCCGAGCGCTCATCGGGTGTAACGAGGCCCTACTCCACTCTAATTTACTGTGAAATGAAGAGGATGACCACCAAGGAGAACGGCC
>JAOUQW010028798.1:0-10590 GCA_028565825.1 Olivaichthys viedmensis
GACGACGATCCTCCGCCACCCGAGCAAGGGGAGGACGTCGTAGCGCCGCCTCCGGGCTTTGGGGACAAAGACGTTCCTCCGCCCCCCGGGCAAGGGGAGGACGTCGTAGTGCCGCCTCCGGGCTTCAGGGACGACAACGTCCCCATGCATCCAAGGATCGCAGGGGAGGGCCCCCAGGGACTCGAGCAAGAAGTGGAAGAGCTGGCGGAGCTCTTCCGGGGGCTCTCCCTTGACCAAAAAACCCAATTGCTATACATAAAAGTGATTTGTCATTGTGTTTAAGTTTCTTACATAACCTACATTTACCTGAGATGAAGACTCAGATTACTTCGTAGGCTTGGAATGAACCAGTTTATTCTACATATTCTACATAGCACGGGTCCACCCCCTCCATGGTGGCTGCCATGTTTAGATCCTGTGACCACAGAGGCGCAAACCTGAGTAGAAGAAGAACATTTGCACGCTCATTGGCTAAAGCTGTTACTGGCTATTCTAGCCACTTTCTCGTAGGATATTTATTGCAATACCTAACAAGTAAGTTGTTGAATGCAAAAAAAAGATCATGGAGGATCATCATTACTCATTCCAAACCAAAGGAGGAAAACTTCCAGCTTCGGCAGAAAACTAGGGTGAATATCGGAGTAGCGTTTTCCTGTTGGAAAGTCCTAATAAAGGATGCTTGTTTTCTGCTGGACAGGTAAGTAATCGAATATATCATTTTTGTTCTCCCTTATTTCTTTGATGGGCCAACATACCTGTCACCTCTCACGGTTTACCCATGATACTCACGTTTTTTTGCCTTTGTTGCGGTCCCCCTGGCGAAGTATTGTGGCGACAGCAGGGCCGTGCTCCAGGTCTTTCAGGGTGTGTGAGAGAGAGAGAGAGAGTGAGAGAGAGAAAGAAGAGAGATTACTCAATAATATTAATTCGTAAAAAAAAATAAGAGAGAGACAAGAGTAGCCCTAGGAAGTGGTTTCTGAAACTTCACAGCTGGGCATGGAGCAGCTCTGATTTTACTAACATTATAAGCACATGAGTACCAAAAACTGGCCTGACAGAACTAAAACTAAAATCAATTATTGAGAAGAAAACAGAGGGCTTGGAGAAGGAGATAAGGAGAAAGGGTTTTCTTTTCTCTTTTGACATGATACACACACACACACACACACACATACACACACACATCGAAATGCATTTCCTAGTGCTAGAAGAGACGTCTGCAATTACTCCCTTTAGAGCCAGAAGCAATCATTAGCTTGGTAATACATCTTCACACAGTGACAGCTGAGCTGTACACATATACACACATGCACACACTCTCACACACACAAACTCATAGTCCTATCAGCCTCTTTGCACCACTGAATGTCTGTGTGTGTGTGTCTGAATATCTAAACATCAATGAGCCTGATGACTGATGATGAGTCTAAAGGCATGCTGTTGTGTTTCATTTAGGTCATTAGATACGGTAGCAAAATAATGTATGACCAAGCCTGCAAGTGCCTAATTAAAGTTTTTATATTTACTTTAAATTTTAGTGCATGCTTCACCCTGTTATTCACCTTGCTCTTCACCCTGCTCTTCACCCTGTTCTTCACTCTGCTCTTTACCCTGTTCTTCACCCTGCTCTTCACCCTGTTCTTCACCCTGCTCTTCACCCTGTTCTTCACCCTGCTCTGTACCCATTCTTCACACTGCTCTTCACCCTGTTCTTCACCTTGCTCTTCACCCTGTTCTTCACCCTGTTTTTTACCCTGTTCTTTACCCTATTCTTCACACTGATCTTAACCCTGCTCTTCAGCCTCTTCTTTACCCTGTTCTTCACCCTGTTCTTAACACTGTTCTTCACCCTGTTCTTCACCTTGCTCTTCACCCTGTTCTTCGCCCTGTTCTTCACACTGCTCTTCACCCTGCACTTCAGCCTGTTCTTTACCCTGTTCTTCACACTACTCTTCACCCTGTTCTTCACACTGATCTTAACCCTGTTCTTCACACTGCTCTTAACCCTGTTCTTCACATTGCTCTTCACCCTGATCCTCACCTTGCTCTTCACCCTGCTCTTCATCCTGTTCCTCTCCCTGTTCTTCACCCTGCTCTTCACCCTGCTCTTCACCCTGCTCTTCACCCTGTTCTTTACCCTGTTCTTTACCCTGTTCTTTCCCCTGTTCTTCACACTGATCTTAACCCTGCTCTTCACCCTGCTCTTCACCCTGCTCTTCACCCTGTTCTTCACACTGATCTTAACGCTGTTCTTCACTGACATATATGTTGCTTTGGATAAAAATGAGTATATGTAAATGTAAAACAATAGCAGCACATAGTAGATGTGAAAGAAACTCTGGAGCACCTCTCTGTAATGTGAACTGCTGCTTCTGGTTCAAACAACTGGGCCGTGTCTGCATTATGGCAATATTTGACAAGCTGCTACCATATAAACCTTCTGCTCCACTGACTCTAGTTCCATTTTAGCCCTAATAATCTCTGCCTCAATTATAGCAGTGGCAGTGTCAGGGCTGGTCCTTGGCATATGTGACATTAACAACAAATGGGGGGGTGGACTTTCAGCTGTGCTCAACATGTAGCCAGCGACATCAAATGTACCACTGCTGCCCAATTTCAATTCAGTCCAGCTGAGCCATGAAGACACCTCATTCCAAGCCTCTGGCCACAGCCGACTCAGAGCGTCTGCCATGTTTGGAAGGTCGAGATTCACTTGCAAGCTATTTCCTGTTCTTAGGATGTTTCTCCTGATAAAATTGAAGTTCCATATTACAGATTGTTAAATAAATTTACCCAGAACAATTACTGTTCCAATTATCTTATGCAGTCACATGTGTAGTTTAATAATGGACTGGACAAACTTTAACATTAACACAAACCCATGCACTGCTATAATACTGTACTGTATTCTCACTAGTGTAAATTCTCTCAGACTGTATATGATACACTATTCATTATTTTGCACATATAATTATGTATATATTATGTATATATATATATATATATATATATATATATACCGTGTATATAAAAACTGGTTATATAATAATGGGCTACTAACATTTTGTCAGTTAATGTGTACAGAAAGTATGTGTTTTCACAAAAACATGTTTCATGGTTGAAAATTGTGAAAAATTGTGAAAATTGTCAATTTATCAGGATAAACCTGCTGTCAACATGTATTAAAATTGCAAACAGAAAATACTGTGCTAGGGTTGGCATTGAGCATTGTTGAGAGAGAGGAAACTGGCATGAACTCACACCAGCAGGATCTGACGAATGCACGTATGGTTGCACTCACAAATTGTGCTTAAATGAAGTAAAAAAAAAAAAAAAAGCCCGAAACCCAGTCTACGTAAATACATGGTACAAAGCATGATTCTGCTGCCTTTGTAGTTCAGCCCAGACCTGCGTACGTCAGCCTTGTTATGGAGATGACCACAGGCAAAAAAACACCAGGGTGTTATGTTAGAGTTGTGCTTCGTATCAACGTCCTTGTTCGCGAAAAGAATTGCTAAACAAACTTTCAGTGTCACATTAAATTAATTTTATGTATCTTGCCTTTGGGGTTTCTGTGTGTGTGTGTGTGTGTGTGTGTGTGTGTTCACAGACAGATGCAGCTCTGATGTATGATGCAGTGCACGTTGTAGCAGTTGCCGTGCAGCAGGCCCAGCAGATCACCGTTAGCTCTCTACAGTGCAACCGGCACAAGCCCTGGCGCCTAGGAGGGAGGTTCATAAGCCTTATTAAGGAGGTACAAGCACACATACATATAAGAATAGTAGTTATTTTAAATTCTGTGTGGCTTTTCTTTTGACCCTTGCCAAGGTGTCCCTGAGTTGCTTTGTATCACTGCAGATAATGTAGTGACCAAAG
This sequence comes from Olivaichthys viedmensis, assembly GCA_028565825.1. Classification (NCBI taxonomy): domain Eukaryota; kingdom Metazoa; phylum Chordata; class Actinopteri; order Siluriformes; family Diplomystidae; genus Olivaichthys; species Olivaichthys viedmensis. Next base: position 3,877 of record JAOUQW010028798.1, read on the forward strand.
TTCCAACCTTTGATTCATTGTTTTTTTTTATTAACTCCATTTTCTCCCAATTTGGTCATTGTCAATTCCCACCCTATCGCATGGCAGCTACAAACCAGGGAGGCTGAAGGCTAACACATGCTTCCTCCAAAACACACGAACATTGGCCAATTATGCTCACTTGGACTCCCGGCCATGGATGGTTATGGCATTGTCAGAATTCGAGCTCGCGATCTCCCGACCATAAGGTGAACGCTTTTCTGTTGCACCATTCGGGAGCCCTGATTCTTTTGTTTAATTAAACTTTGGGGAATTCCAGGCTCTTGATTGCTGCAAAAGAAATTAAGTTCCACAGGTCATGTCGGAACACAAGGTTATTGATTTATCAATAAGATTCTCTTCTTGATACAAAGTAATATTGCTTAAAAAATAAAACATTTAGTGTAAATTACTTATTTTCTAAATCAAATCAAATCTTTTAAGAGTGCACTGAGGACATTGATACACTGTGCACTGTGAGTTGTGTGCCCTCAATCAGCCAAGTTATTTTCTTATATGGCCCTCTTTACCTATAGACAGCACATAAACAGAAAACACAAGCACACTTACCTGCAAACCTGCAAATACAAGTTCAGTACTGAACAAAGGAAATAAATAAATGGCTCCTAAACATACAGATGACAAATGAAAGGAAAAACCAACATAAAGTGTGTTAGTTAGTGTCACGTGCACGCCACCTCGCGGCGGTGCGCGTGACCACGCTCGGCGGTTGCCATGGCGATGCGCACCATGTGCAAGCACCGAATGTTGTTGAGTGTGTCTAGTCTTGCCCTGTTGAAGTGCATCCACCTGTATCCAGTCTGTCTTCCATGATTAGTAAGTGTATAAGAATCCCCCTGTTCCCGTCCAGTTTTGTCCTTGATTGTTTCATGTTATGTGTACGTAGAGTGTATTTAGTGTATGTTTAGCTTCAATCAAATAAATGTTCAAAACGGCATTGCACCTGTGTCCACCTCCCCGTGACTACACCATGACAGTAAGGTGTCGAACCACCACAACCCGCCAGAACAGCTTCAATGCTCCTTGACATATATTCTACAAGTCTCTGGAACTGTACTGGAGCAATGGATCACCATTCTTCCAAAAGATATTCCCTCAATCTGTGTTTTGATGATGGTGGTGATGGGGCTGTCTAACACGTCGCTCCAAAATCTCCCATAGGTGTTCAATTGGATTGAGAATCTGGAGACTGTGAAGGCCATAGCATATGATTTACATCATTTCTATTCTCATCAAACTGTTCAGTGACCCCTCGTGCCCTGTGGATGCACTCATTTATTCAGGTTTTTCCTTTCATTTGTCACCCATCAGTAGGTTTACTGTTGGGATAAGGTGGTAGGGTATTGAAAATACTTTTCGTTATTTTTGACTTGCTATGCCTCTACAGTCGTTCTTTTTCAAGTGACAGTGCTTAAAACAAGAGTGCAACATTTTTTGGTATACTTCATCCAGGCTTTATCCTAAATTTATATTTATTTTATGCATTTTATTCAAAGTATGCTGGGCCATAAATCTTGGCAGTCATGCAACAATTGTAGTTCTGGGATGGAAAGAAAAGGAGAAAAAGAATGGTTTACATAAAACCATTTATTGTGAATGCATAACATTACAATCAGGCTGACGACTGCCAAACACCTAACATTATTTTCTGATTCATTTGTCAATATTTGGATTCCTTCCCATCATTAACATATTGTATTTGAACCTATGTTGCTTTGTCTGTATGCATTTCTTTGTCTTGTACAAATATGCTGGGTTATATTTTAAATACAACAGTAATTTCTTCTTTTTTTGTGCTATCCTCTGTACCCCCATTATCTTGAGATGGTGTCATTGTGAGTAATTTGTGAAAAGGCCACATTCTACGCCATCCTTTCTTCCTTTGTTAGTCTTTCGATCTCTTGTACTTCAACCTCTTCTTTGTCTCTCTTTTTCTGCCCAACTCTCTGAATGGTTTGAAGTTAGACTTCAGAAATAGTTGCTTCCAGAACAATGAACACAGCAGCGTCTTTGTAGTGCAATGCGGTGCCCAGATGCCAGTGCGATATACACCAGCTTCTGCTTTTGATCACACTTCTCATTATCACAAAGAGAGAGAGAGAGAGAGAGGGGCAGCTGCATACACTGATCTCTCACAGAATGTGTGTTCATCAAATGTTAATTATTTTGTGATGTACACTTGAGGGTTTGAATGAGTTTTGCACTCTTATAGACAAGTGATGGATATTTCTGTATTTTCTGAGGCTGTTACACTTTTACCATGACATTGCTTAACCAATAAGAATACACTGTAGACTGTATGTGAATTTGGTGATCAACGGAAAGAGCAGACATCAATGACTGCTTCAGAATTTTTTTTTTTAATTCGAATGAAATTAAATTAAAATGAGTATATAAATAAAATAGGGACGTATTTAGATATGAATGTAAATATGTATGTAAGATGTGAATATACAACTGAGAAATGTTGTAATCTTGGGGCCAGCTGGTATATATCTCTCTCTTTCAAGGAAAAAAGGTGTGAACATAAGGTTTCATTTTTGGCATCCACATCGTCTTATTTGCTGTTCACAAATACCTTGAAGCTAATTATTTTGGACTTTTGTGGAACCAGGAACACATCCACAACACATCATGAGCAGTGATCAGATGCATTTGAATACAATAGCGGGTGTAATGAATTATTAACAAGGTGCATTACTTACTCAATCATCCATTTTTAAAAATGTCTATGAAGGAGAAACTAGAAGTAAACAGACTAAGCACACATTGTCTAACCAATGTACAAATTACAGAATAGGACAAACCACTAGAACCGTAGGTTTTTTTTATTTCTATTGAATGGAAAGGTCTGGCTATAACGGCAAGCGAGCCAAAAATTTACATTTGTGTTAACCATCTCTGTTTACTATTGGGAGGAGACACGGCATGGCCCCAGCAGGACATTATACAAACTTAAAAAATTAGGAAGCACAAATGCAGCTGCCTATTTGCTTTTCAGTATGTGTATGTGTAATAGTTTGCCCCACATCATTCTTATGCCTACCATGAGACCCCGTGCTATAAGGCTCAACGAGAATAGCTTCATTGTCAAACTGCGAGCAATTGATAGGTATTAGAATTTTTTTAGCCCTCTAATTCAATATCACGATCAGCCGCCACTGAAAATGAACTCTTTCTTTTGTTTTTAATTATTCACATTTTTAAAGCTATAATATATTTTTAAATGGGTAATAGAGTCTCTCAATATGGTGTTCTTCAAAGGCTTCGTGGGATGGTTTGACAGGACGAGTTCTCTTCAACAAAACAAATGGCTTGAGAACAGATTTTGATCTAGATGTGATCAGTCTGAAGGAGGATGGCCTGGAAAAGGTACTGTGTATTGGCCTGTTTGCATGTCTGTGTACTTTTTACATTTGTTTATGTGTATACACTATCAGTCAAAAGTTTGAACACACCTGCTCATAGAAGGATTTTCTTCATTTTTTATATTTTCTTCTATTTTAGAATAATAATGAAGATATTAACACTATGAAATAACACATATGGAATTATGCAGTGACCAAGAAACGTGTCAAACAAATCAAAACTACTTTAAATTTAACATTTTAAACAGTGTTCCTGATGAAGCTTTGCACACTCTTGCCATCTTCTCAACCAGCTTCATGAGGGAGCTTCACCCAGGAGCCTTTTCTTAAACTTCCCAAATAGACCGCATCACTTGTTGTTCTGCTTCTCCTAACGCTCTAAATCATAAACTACTGGAAACAATTTCATTTTAAGTAAAAAGTACTTGTTTAAGTAAAAAAAAAAAAAAAAACGTAAACATGGGTGTTAACCTTATTATTTATATTAGTCTTAGAAACAAATTTCAACCATAAGCCTTTATCAAAATGTCATTAAGACAATGAAAAACATAGATTCAATCTAACGTCCAAACTTTTCACTGCTAGTGTAGATATGTAACAAAATGTGATGACAAAACATATATTTGTGTTGCCATTTGTGTGTATACGTCTGTCATATTTATTTATTATGAGCATCCTGACTACCGTTTTCAGTTTCAAATATATTTGTGAATGGCACACCGCATTTGTGGATCCTTTGAGACTTTTGTTGTGTCATTAATTCACAAATACGAGAAGGCTGATCTGTTAACACGCTGCAGGATGATTATTTTAATCCACCTGTACGATCGAGGCACATAGCCTGAAGGAGTTTTTCTAAAAGAAGGACAAGATGAATTTTTCTAGTGAAGGACAACGTCTTGCTGCCGTGGGTTTTTAATTATTGATTTATGTGCATAGAGTACATAACAATGCGGTTTTCTTAATATTCCACATTCGTGCAACATTCGGCATTCTGCTTTTTCTTGAGTTATCAAATCTTATCGAACTTTACAATTACAGTTTCATGGACAGGTGACAGAAGACAATACACTCCAATCACAAGTTTTTACCCAATTCCATGATTATATTATTTTATTTGACAAACATATCCAGTTAGGGACCGTCATAAAACTACTGCAATGTAAGCAGTTAAAAAAACAGATTAAACACAAACTGGGCCATAATAAAAAAAAGATTTCCAAAAAATTTGGAAATTTGCCAGGAATTGGATACATGATCATACTGCGATACATACAGTAAGGAGGATTTCTACCTTGTATCAGGTCCACTTATCATATAGGTAAAAAGTATTTTACAGTTCATTTAATTTTTTTGTAAAATCTCTTCTGTCACTATGGGGGAAAACCAAAGAACTTTCAACACAAAAGAAACAGATGGTTGTTGACCTGCATAAAGTCAAGTAATGGATGTAAAAAAAAAAAATACATAGGCAGTTAAAAATACCATTTAACACAATCATGGCTATGATAAAAAGTGAAGAGGACGGTGAGGGGGCAAATACCCCAAAATTTAAAAACTGCATAGTTTAGTTGATTTCTCTGGGTCGTCACGTTTCAGCTGTTAGACGGCACGTTAGTAACAACAAGCTGTTTGGAAGAGTTGCAGTAATGAAGCTCTTCCTGAGAGGAATCGACAAAATGCAGAACTTCACCAACTCTCATTGGACCACATGAGACCAAAATCAACCTTTTTGGCCATGAACACAATCGGCATCGCCAGGAAAAGCACCCATACACTCAGAAAAAAATGGTACTAAATTGTACCTTTTCTTGTCACTGGGGTACAAGAAAGGGTACTCTAGGGTCCATCTTTGGTACCTTTAGTGTGTATCTTTTACCTGGGAAGGTGCATGCAGTGTACCTTTAAAGCTTTACTTTAAAAGCTAATTAAAGGTACAACAGTGGTCCTTATGGTCACATTTCCAGCTGAAAGATACATACTAAAGGTACAAAGATGTACCCTTGAGGGTACCACCCCAGCGACAAGGAAAGGTACAGTTTAGTACCTTTTTTTCTGAGAGTGTACTAACCATAAAATATAGTAATGATATTATTGATGATTTGGGGGGATGCACAAACACAAACCCTAAGAATATAAAGGATCTTGAAAGGTTGTGCATGGAGGAGGGTCCAAGATGTCTCCAACCTTGTTAGACGTTACAGGAAGAGGCTCAGTGCTGTTAATTGTGTGGCTGCACTATTTATAACACCTTAAAATAAAACTATATTGCATGTGTTATTCATTGTATATATAATGGTTTGTTCATTTTCATGAAGTGTGCCAATACTTCTGGGGTCGACCGTATAATGGCGCAATATTACCCTTTTTTTTTATTTTTGTGCTTTTGTTATGATCATAACAGGGGCTCTTTCTGTTAAATGGGGTCAGAACGCTTCGCATCGTCTGAGAATAAAGAAAAATGTGTTATTTTCTGTGTTGATGGTTCCACCTGGGCCAATTAACTGAGCGAAAAAACTCTTCTGTGGGTTTAAGTAAGGACGAAGTGCGTTCCTTCGCTGAGCTTTCACCCCCTGAGCTAAACAGCTAAAGCTCCTAGACACTACTGAGCTTCAGGAGGCTTTATTAGTCTTGAGCCTCTTCACCTTGGGAGTGTGTGTGTGTGTGTGTGTGTGTGTTTGTGTGTTCTTAGAGACAATGAGTCATGGTGCCCTCCAAATAAACTTCTCCTGACGGGTCAGACGGGTGCCAGAACATTTAATCACACACACACGTAGACAGTCGACTCCAGAATTATTGGCACCCTTCATAAAATGGATATATAAAAAGAAAGCAAGTGGTATTTTGAGCTTAAACATAAATTATTTCTAAATTATTGGCACCCCTACAATTTCTCTGGTGAAGCCTCCCCTGGAGAGAAAAACAGACTCTTTCTGTAATGTCTAACAAGGTTGGAGACACTTGTAGATGGATCTTGGACCCTCCTCCATGCAGAACATTTCAACCTCCTTCATATTCTCTGGTTTGTGCATGTGGGTGTCCTCTTCAATTCAGACCACAGGGTTTCAATAGGATTCAAATCTGGAGACTAAGATGGTCATCGCAGAACTTTGATTTTGTGTCCTGCAACCATTTCTGTGGTGTTTTGAATGTATGTCTGAATGTATTTGTATGTCTGGGCTGCAATCTGCCACCTCTCCAGGACTTGCACGCCTCCAGGACACTGAGGAGAGCGGGTAAGATTGTGGCCGATCCCTCCCACCCTGGACACAAACTCTTTGAGACACTCCCCTCTGGCAGGAGGCTG
>JAOUQW010028799.1:0-10590 GCA_028565825.1 Olivaichthys viedmensis
CTTGCTCAAGGGCCCAACAGTGGCAGCTTGGTGGAGCTGAGGCTTGAACCCACGACTTTCTGATCAGTAGTCCAGTGCCCTAACCACTGAGCCACCACTGCCCCAATGGAGCACTTTTTAGATTTAAAAAAAAAAACCCAGAATGAAGGTTGTTCTGGGATTTTAGCTGCAGAGACGGAAGCAAGTGAGAGCCAAAGTTCTGCAGAAGAGTTCATGAAAGCCACTTGACTATGAAACACCCCCCTCAACCCATTTGCGAAAACGACCCCAAAAATGACCTCTATTAGTGTATTTCCACCGGACAGTGCAGTACGGCACGGTGACAAATCTGCCATCACACATTTTCCGTTATTTCCACTGGCAGGTGACCTCCATTGTTGTTATTGTTTACTGGTAGCACACTTGTGTTGTGTGGGAAATGATGTCACCACCCCACAACCGCCACAAAAGTCCTCCTGCTTTTATAGGTACCATTATCCGATGGGAAACGAACAGAGGTACTCGACCAGAGTATGGTTAGTTCTGGATTCAGATTGGTAACCCTAATGTACCACACTGTCTGGTGGAATAGAGCTATATTGCACTGAGAACTTTAATCTATGCATATGTGAGATGCCATCGTTGACCTGCTGTCTCACTTCCTGTCATCACTGTAGTACTTCCTAGTCCTAATTTGGCAGCAAAAGAAAGCGTAACCGTTGGCGAGTCAGCTGCGGTGCAGAACGGCATGGTGCGGGAGCGACAACCTATTTTAGCTGGCTAAACTATTCAACAGGCACTCCAGGGACGGCCTCTTCTCGTTCCACAAAAGGGTTGTCATTTATTAAGCCCCCACTAAAACTTTTAGGAAGTTCGGAAGACATTTCCATAGGCAGAAATGAGAAGGGGAGCTATTCGTGGTGTGTCACACTGATGCGAGGCTGCCACGACCCCATCATGCCGCACATAGACATAATGAAGAGGCTTTTTCTGTTTTAGAGTGTGGCATTCAGGAAAGGAAATTAGCTCTTTCTTTCTTTTTTTTAGCTCTTCAGGGAAGAAAAAAAAAAAACCACAACACGTCCGACAGCCGGTAGCAGGTTTCGAAACAGGAAATATTTTATCCTGGGTAATTTGAGATAGAACAATGACGGAAGTACAGAAACGTGTGGAAACACTACGCATTTCGTAACTGTCACTTTTCATCTGTAAATACCAAAACACTGTATTCATAAGTCACTCGGTGAATATGTGGCGCACGTTTTGCAAATGAGAACGAAAAATCTGTAAATCTTCAACCAAATGGCATCTCGTCCTGTGAATTTTGACAGTCATGCTTTTTGCCCTCTCTTGCAAAACCCTTTCCACATTTGCAAGTTTTTCGTCAAAGAGGAATTGTAATTTTACACTGGACGGCATGTTGTTTTTCTACCCAGTCAGAGCAGAGTGACTACCGCGATACTCTCGGACACACTGTACATGACAGAGTGTGCATTTTGTAATATGGAAGACCCAGAAGAACACACGGCTTACACAGAGTTCTTCTTTCCTCCAGGGTCGCTTGAGGAATATTAACCAGGCTAGAACAGGAGTCTTAAATTCCAGTTATGTAGAGCCAGAGCTTTCCTCAGCGATTTAGTACCAGGCTTAGTAGGTGTCCTAAAGCATGGAAGTCACCACAAAGTGCCCGACTCCGGCCCTCTAGAACTGGTATTGATGACCCAAACGTTACAGGCTTTACGATTACAATTTCGTGCAAATCCCAAGAACGCAAAAGAATGCGGCCCAAAGTAACATGACCAGATGCCACAGCCGTGAGACGCCACCTCACGGCCGTTTCCGAATTCTGTTTTCCTTGTTTTTCGGATGAAAATGTACGCGTTTCATATTTCCAGTTTAAAGTTTCTCTTTAAAAACTTTCCCCCGCCATCGTCGTGATTGTTGCCCATGAGCTGCATCTCAAATCGCGTGCTACGGGCTTACGTTTAAAAGTATTTACGAATCTAGAAGATCCAGAAGATTCGTATGTAAAAAAAAAAGTAAAACCTTTCCGTAGGTTTGTAGGCTCCATGAGAGATTTTGGTTTTCGATTTAAAACGCTAACCGTAACAGAGAAATCGGTTCGTGTTAACGCTCAAAAACCGTAGAGTAGTACACAAGTGCGCGCTTTACGTTGGCACAATCGGCGCACCGAACGAACGCAGGATACGCGCAGGAGCCGTCTTTCATACTCGTACGCGTAGTTTAAAGCAAGTATAACCCCGGACGTAACCTACATTTCTCGTTCAACATGGAGGGTAATGTTTAACCACTCACTTTTCCCACTCGCAGTACTCCTGACACTTCCGCTGCACCTGCCCCAGTTTGGGCTGCGTGGTCAGCTGAGTCACTCCTTTGACCGAGACGCCTTCCAGAAATATGGCTCCCTGAAAGAGAGAGGAAGAAAAAAGAAAAACGCAACACGTTTATAAAAGGCTGCCGGTCAGCTAGCTCATTTTGAATGATGTCGTCCAGCCACCTCGACATACTACGACTAGACAATAAGGTCCAACAAAAAAGTGCAACTCCACTGTTCTTTCACATCACATTCTTTCTGCACCGTATACGTTTCTACACTCTCACATGCTGCTGCTAGGCACATTTCCTCGAAATCCAGGTACGCTTCTGATTATGTTCCTATATACAGTACAGGTCTGACGTGGCACATTTTTTTTATTTTTTTTATATAGCTGAAAATATGGCAATTTAGTTTCAAATGAGTGGTTTTCGTCTGTTTATTGAATTTTTCTGGGCAGGACCTCGTTATGATCCCTTTAGTCAGAATAACTGCGGGGGGGGGGAGAAAATAAATAAATAAACATGACGGAGGAGGAAAATCCACTTATCTGGTGAAAAACACATGGTAAGTGCTGCACTATCGTGGCAAAACTTATGCACAACTACCAGCACCACATCCGAAAAACTTTTTAGTACAGCGGGTAATATTGTAACCCCCTCGTGCGTTCTGTTTAAACCAGAAGAGGTGGATTCGCTCATTTTCCCAGCAGATAACACCGTTTTATTATTGTTGTTGTAAGTGGGCTACGCTGAGGCTAGACTTCTTTGATTTAACAGGCAATTACTGAATTCAGTCCATTAGCCTAAATGCTACTTAAGTTTACTTTAAGCAGTCTATTACACCTAGCATGAACCTATTTCACAATGCAGCTTAATTGCGCTACTCAGTGGCTACTCACTCTATTTTTAGTCACCTGCGATTTGCACAGTCAGTCTGCTCGTCTTTGGACACTTCTCGCTGCTCGGGTTCTTCTCTGTAGTGAATCTGTACTGTACGACTGAATATCGTTACCTATATTGTCCTGTTCTTTACACTCTACTGTAACTCAGTACATGATCCACTGTACATTTGTACAATTAATATTAGTATTTTAATCAAGATTACAGTTTTTGGGCTTCCGCAAAAAATAATCGACTGTCATATTGGTGAGCTTAGCTAAAGTTTTAAGATAATTGGCGAATACGGTTCGATATTTTTTTTATGGACGCCGATGCATTAAATCACACGATCTCCATTTGTATTTATTTATTTAAATATGAAATTGAATGTACGTAATGCAAAGAGACATACATTCAATGTGGCTACGGAGCAGTCTTATTTTGATTCAAAGATGGATACATTTAAAGGAATATAGGCTTATAGAGTGCAATGTAAAAGAAAAGGCTGTTTTATCATTGATTAAAAATTATAAAATCATAGTGAAATCAATTTTGTTGCTAAACTGGCTAAATAAATAATCGCGATTTCAACCTTGAGCTAAACAAGCCGTTACCGTGCCGTCCTACCTGTCACTATATTTGTGTATTCTTGTGTACAGAGACTTTTTGTTTGGTATAATGCACCGTGGTCCATTGATACTTTGTCCCACTACAAGCGTATATGGATGGAATTACCATAAAGAAATATAGCCGCAAGCGGCTATCCGCGGGGTCCAAGCCGTTTCGCAAGTAGCGCCCCCAGTGGCCAGTTTTTGGACGATTGCCTTGAACACTAAAGAGACCATAGATGAACATACCGTTCAAGTTTTCTGCTGCAAGCTATGAAATTTGAAATCTCAGGCAGAAGGTTGTTGTTTCTTTTACCCTGCATATAGTTGTCTTAAAACGACAGTGTTGTTTTCACTCGTTTGTTGCTATTATTGACATAATAAATGTCGAAATTTCTGTCCCACAATAACTTGCATTCCTTTTTTTCCATTACATGATATATTGTTGTTTATATCCTTCTTTTATTTATTCATCCAAACCGACTTAAAGTTCGCAAAAGTAGGCTTTGCGCATGATGCAATTTAGCAAAAAATCTAAGTGGGCGGGGCTTAATGGTTTGGTTTGAGGTAAGGAACAAGTAGAAAAAAAAGAATGTTGTCTGTAGGCCATACTGGTCACGAGATACGAGCCAAGACGTATAACGCTGCGCTGTAGCGCCACCATCAGGCCGATCGGGCTCATCTCGCACGCCTGAGTAGCGGGAGGGACTACCTACTGACCAAGTTTCACGTCTCTACGACTTACGGTTTGGTCTGCACACTTCATTTTAGGGAAGAAGAAGAAGAAAAAGTAGAAAAAAGAAGAAGAAAAAGAAAAAGAAGAAGAAAAAGAAAAAGAAGAAAAAGAAAAAGAAAAAGAAGAAGAAGAAGAAAAAGAAAAAGAAAAAAGAAGAAGAAGAACCCTAACAAATACAATAGGGTTCCCAGCACCTGTGCTTGGACCCCTAAAAATTAAAAATAATGATCTTGAACAAGTTCGGAGTGCGGGACCACATGCCTGTCATATCCTCCTACACACATACACACACACACACACACACACACACACACACACACACACACACACACACACAGGCCACTTCAACTCCCTTGGAGTGCTTCTGCCATTAATAACCAGAAAAGGGACAAATAAGATCCCTGTGGATTAAAACAACCTGCGTCGTGCTTGATTTGCTTTCCGGTGCCATTTGCGAGTCTGGGATATGCGGCGTCGTGATTTCACTGCAGGCACTACAGGGGACAGCCACATAGGCCTAGCTAATTTAACTATTCTAACGAGACAGGGGGAAGCAGTTGCAATCATCACGCAATGAGGTCTTCATTAAATTACCGAGGGATTGGACGTGTCTTCTGTAAGAAAAACCCCATTTAACTGATATCACGAAAGAACTGAACAAACAGCTTCATTGGTATGGTACACAGCCAATTGATTTATTGCTTCATCTGAAGCTCAGAGCAACAGAGTGCACTAATTTAAGCCAAGTGGTAGAAAGGAAAGTGGATAAGGCACTAAGCAAAAGCTGCTTGCCCGGCTTAGGACGAGATAAACCGCAGCCACAACTTGTAGCAAGTAGTGTAACAAAAAGAGTAATAGGGATTAGCGTTTCAAATACGAGTCAACAAGTCAACAAGTCACCTGCTAGCAAATGAAACAATAACAAAGACGTGACAAGACTGCTGTCAATCAAACCAACTCGCTCCAGTGAGCGAAAAATAAATAAATAAATAATCCAGATGTTGATGGACATATTTAGGGTCGTCACGGTAACCATAATACCGGAAAACAATCGGTTATGAAGTAATATTCAGTAATATTTCCATAACCGTCAGTGTTATCACTACGTTGGGTGTGTATTCAAATATGATTTACTGTAAACACTTTACTGTAGGGCAGTGTTCAGAAGGCTACACGACACCTACATAAGACCTTCATGACAACTGACAAACATTTATAAACGCTTATTCCAACAGGCAGTCAGTTAAGTTGACAAAAGCAGCCTTTATGACAACTGACGTCTATTGGAATAAACGTTTATAAATGTTTGTCAGTCGTCATGAAGGGCTTATGTAGGTGTCATGTAGCCTTCTGAACACTGCCCTGCAGTAAAGTGTGACCGGGAATTTTAATAACATGCCGCTAGCTTCTTCCTCTCCTTTAGCCCTCATCAGAGTCTCTACATTTGTGCCTCAGTGGTGTCGAAAAACGATAGACAGACTTTTTTTTTTTTTAAACAGCCTTCCTTTTATTGAATAATAATAAAAAAATAAAAAAAACTGTTTGATTACAAACTTTCAGCGTTGTCACCTCCCTACAGTGCTGTGCCAGACACGCATACCGGCGGTGGACGAAGGGCCAAGGACAGGACGAAGAACCCCCCCCAACACACACACACACACACGAGGAACTGCTTCCCATCCTAATAAGGCCTCTTTGCAAACTCAAAGGCAATTCAACAATTGAACCCTTCAATATACAGATACATACACATATGTAAAAACCTGAAAGCTGACCTATAGGCATAATCTTACCACACACACACACACACACACACACACACACACACACACGTTTACTCAGCAGCTTTCACACATTCACACTCCACTCCTTGGCCCGGTTCAGCCTCTCTTAATTGAGACGAGTTTAGAGTTTGAGACTTGAGAAAGCGCTCGTGTCTTTGTGAGCCACGAGGGAAGAGAAGAAAGGCAGCCTTTGCACAGAGATGACAGAGGAGGGTGAGACGGGTGGCTCCCTGCCAGAAAGGAAGTATGAAAAACTATGAGTGAATACAGAGAGGGGAAGCCAGGGAGAGACAGACGGACGGATAACAGAGCAGAAAGAATGCAGAGAGCGAAAAACAAGTGAGACAGAGACACAAAGTGACAGGTAGAGAGAGATAGAGACAGAGAGAGATGAAATAATTTTATCTGTCACCTACTGTGAAGTTCTTTCACCTCGCAGACTACCATCTGTGTGTGTGTGTGTGTGTGTGTGTGTATGGACGCGTGTCTGAACCACCCTCTAACACACAAGTACATTAGCCAATTCTGTCGGACACAGACACACAGACGGACGCGTGTGCAACATGACGATACGCTGTGCTAATAGCGATACATTTTCTAAAAGCATTGCAGTTACCGTCACCTCATTATTTTCAGAACACAAATCAATTTCAACCAAATGACAGAGTCTGTACATTAAAACTACACGGTCACAAGCAGGCGGACGTTAGCGAGTCTTAAATCTTTCCCCCGTTTTATGGACGGGGTGTTGTTCTCGTTCGCTAATTGCAGAAAAGCTAAATTCGCTCGATACGCAGAAAACCACGCATCACATAAAACGCATTCTGCATATTACTAATACACATCGTGTGTTGTGAAAATGTGTTCACGTGTCGCAATATTGGGTTTTTTTCCTGTATTGCCCGACCCCTAGAGTTCTCAGCAACCAACAACTCCATGCCATGCACCTGCTCGTTCGCAGTCTTACAATCAGAAACACGTCTGCATTGACCGTGATAATACAGCTCATTAGGATTTCCTGGTGGAGATGGTAATCGCGAGAGGGGCCCGTTCAGATGATTTGATGATGCGCTACAAAAGTTAGCATACAGTCAATGTGTTAGCCCACCAAGTGAAATCTATGTGCTTGCCCAGTGGAATTGTTTTGGATGCCCGGAAAAATAATTAACGAGGTTAAAAAGTGGTAGCTAATGTAATTTAACCGAGTTTATTAAATCCAGTTAAGTGCAATAACACAGGCTAACAAAAATGAGTGAGGGGAGGCTATAATCCTTATTCTATCCTGATAACGTCTCTGATCTGGAACATCGTGTTTGCAGCAAGTCTTTGGGCGAACATTTCGGCTACGGTGCTGTGGTGCTTTCTCCTCGCATCGCACGTGAAACACGTTATTCGAGTCCGGTCAGCGTCTTTCATTTTCGTCCGACATGCAATTAGCAGAGTTGTAGAACAGTTTTGCGCTTCTGTATTTCGCTCGGTTTCGTCACCGTTTCGTCCATCATCCGCACAATTTATTCGACCTTGAAATAAAATGAAGCAACTGAAGCGCGTCACTTTTAAACGTACAGATCAAGTGAAAAATTTGCTTTGCAGAAGTCAATTAGAGTATTTTAATTTTCTTTCTCTGGTTGGTGGACGGGAGCAAATAATAATAATAATAATAATAATAATAATCGTAACCGCTTTATCAGCAGCCACTGAAATCTGCCGGGCAACTACGAATAAATGAACAAACTGATAATACAGTTTTATCTATCCACATATTGTACCTAGTTGGTCTTGCGTATTTTCTTTATTTAACACACCTGATCAAACTCATCAGCTCATTAGCAAAGCCGTCATGGGCTACGCTCTGCGTGTTGGACGGGGGGGGGGAATACAAATAAATAATAAGAAAAATCTCTTTTTTAATGAATTTTAATGAAGCCAGAACACCGTGACTGAACATAAGCGAAATGCATAAATAGTAACTCCAATAACTACAGAAAGTAAATATTAATTTTATGTGAAATTACAATTGCAGGCAACAATGCAAATAAAATTTTAAAATTAAAAAAAATAATAATAATTTAGTGGTACGCGGCCCCCAGACCTCCGCTCAGGTACATTTCAGACCTGTGGGGAAAACCACAGTTTCTGTTAAACAGACACTTTTGGTTGTATTTTTGCACGTCGACGTGTGTCTGTGCATGCTGGCACGGCCGCAGGTAGCTAACGTAAGCCCTACGTCAACACATTCCCCTGTTTTGTGCGAGTGAGCCCGTATTATCCAGTGTGTGTGTGTGTGTGTGTGTGTGTGTGTGTGTGAGACGTGAAAACGGATAACACATATATATTTTTTTAAAAGACACCTAATTAATAATGTCTGCAGCCTAAAATCTAAGACCACATAACTTGGCATTTAAGACAATTTAATACTTTTAATGAAGCATTTAATACAAAAAAATGTAACCAGAAATTATGATTTTTTTTTTAACGACTCGTTGTTCCATGTATAATTATCCAGGCAAGACCCTACACGTGTCATGCCTTCGGAGTGTCTTTGTTACACACAGCCAACAGTGTATAATGAAAATGACAAATGCCTGTCAAAAACCTCTCCAGCTGGAGGTTAGAGAATGACGGAGAATGGGGAGAAAAAAAAAAACAAATGAAGGAGACAATAACTCCACACAAGTGAACAGGCCCACCGAGTCCGCACAGCTGAAATAAAAACACGAGCGCCACTCCCTCCCTCTTTTCTCTACGACACACACTTGCGGCCAAATCCCTAAAGTTGAACGCCTAACATGCTGAATTAACAGGGTGTCCCACAAGTTAAATTTAATACTTACCCTGCGTTCACACCATTGATCTGCTGCCGTGATCATCGTCTCCTCAGTATTACGGATTATTGTGCACGTCAACATGACTGTCACAGTTACTGAGTACAAGGTAAAAGAGAAAAACCTCTCTCCTTCAACAAGACCTTGTCTTTTAGCTAACGTTAGCCAGCTAGCTCGCGCCGTGACCGCCTGATCATGCAGCAGCCAGCCTGATCGCCAACGCTGCGGTGTAACCGTGCTCGTTCTGCGGGATCATAAAACAGCATAGGGCCTACAGAACGAGCTAGCCGACTAACGTTAGCCAGCTCGCTAAAATATAAGCTCTGGTTGAAAGGATAAGGGTTGCTCACAACCGCGGGCTCAATTGTGTCGCTTTCCCGAAGGCGAGCTAGCCTGCTAGACTTCTATCTCTAGCTAGCCAGCTAAAATACAATGTAGAGAAACCACCATGTGCTTCAGAACTAGCACGTCTGGTTGCTTCAGATGTGTGTATTTTTATTACCCGATCTGTGTTCTCCTGTATATCTTGTGATCTGATCTGTGTAGTTTGCTCTCCGGCCAGTCAAAAATGTTTAGCTCTTGCAATAACGTTAGCAGGCTAGCTAAAACACAGAGCAGTAATCACAAATAAAAAGACACAGATCAGTGAAAAATACATACACGGATGGCGAGCAGAAGCTTCGAATGACTCGCTGTCGCCCGATATAACAGAGTTTGAAGTGTACAAAACTACAGAGACCACACACCGTTGGCCACGAGCCGGCTATCGTCATCCCTTTAGCGTCATCATTCACAAGCTAGACACCCAATTAGAGAACAAAGAAAATGCCTTATCTGATCAGCAAGAAATGAGCTAAACCTCCATCACCATTGAATCCTTTCTCCTTTTATTGTAGTATTAGAATGGACTTTCACACTCTCACTCCTGATTGGCTGCCGGCTCTCGCCTGTCACCATGTAGACGGACTTCTTTCGTGCCTAAGGTAGGACGTGATGATGTTTGAAGCATCCAAGCTGGAGTATGACGTACGCGTACAAAACTCCCGCCACATCTGGCCTGGCACCCCTGACACAGCCCTGACCGTGAATTACTATTACAGGATGTTCAGGGTGACTCACAACCGTTCAGGAACATCTTTTTAGAATATTTCTTTTCTCCCCTGAGTTAATAATCATGATTTTTTTCTTCTTCTCATTTTTAACAAAAACATCCTGTAGCGTTAAAGCGGTCAATGATTCAGTATGAGTCAGTTTAGAACTTCGATACAATACAATGTGATTCAGTATCGTACAAAAAGCTTTATTTTATTTATTTATTTTTAAGTATCAGCTTTGAGGAGTGAGAGGCCACGCCTCCTTCACTTCGACTGACAGGCACAGAGGCCACGCCTCCTTCACTGGGACTGACAGGCACAGAGGCCACGCCTCCTTCACTGGGACTG
>JAOUQW010028800.1:0-10588 GCA_028565825.1 Olivaichthys viedmensis
CAGCTTTTCTGTTCTTTTCTCAGTGCAGGGAAACGTGTTCAAATTCTTGTCTGAGGTAACAACATGCACACTACATTTAAATCTAGAACCTTACAACATAGGGAAACACTATCAGAGAGGGTTTTGAGTAGAAACCCTATTAGGAAGCTAAGAACCCTTAACTATCCAAAGAACCCTTTGAAGAACCCTTTTTCTAAGAGTGTACAGATGCAGTAAATAGAAATTACGTTGTAGAACACTGGAGTCGGCCATTTTAAGAAAACTAACATACCGACTTCTTGTTACTTTGTGTTTACTGTACGTGTCCGTGTGCATTGCCCATAATGCACTGGGAGCATACATCAGGTGGGTTTAACACTGTGGAATGGCTGATCGACATAATTTGTTGTAAAGGAAAAATGACATTCTACATTAATTCTTTTAAAAACTGGGTGTTTAACTAATCAATAACCAACTATTTGTGTTGATGAAGCGACTGCATCTACCAACCCACGTTTCACTGGATGTACTTCAGCTGAAAAAGCACCTGATTTCACTCAAACTTTTTAAAAAGTAGTAGTCAGTAGCCAGTACCACAACCTCATCATTAATTCACTGTAAGATAGAAGCTCTCCTATAATAATAATAATAATAATAATAATAATAATCATAGCAGAAATATTTATTTTGACTAAAGCACATGATAATTCGTGCGAAACATCTTCGTTAATGACAATAATAACAGCTCATCATGCAACCACTCATCAATCACTCAGCTGGAAGATGAAAGCTTTCCCTTATTGACATTAATCACAAACATTATGTAAATAATGATGCATATAATAATTTTAATATAATACTTATTGCCCACTAGCAAAAACTGTATATATATTTTAACATCTAATATAAAATATTTTTCAAACAAGATTCCTTCACTCTTCACTAATATAAGCCCTGAAACAGTGGGTTTTTATTGGCTGACAGCAGGAAAGACAATAACGCATAACACAGAGGGATGTACTAACGAAATCAACATCAGATGAGAGATCACTTCACACTGTTTGTTAGGAGTGTACATGCGTTGCCTTTTAAAAAGAAATATACGGCATTACACAAAAAGAAGTGAACAGGATATTCAGATAGATAGATTTCCGTTTCATATGTGGATTTGTCACACAGTTAAACTGGATCTGTCTCAGGTTTAAATGGATTTACGAATCATTGTTGTATTGCATCAGGCTAATGCATTGTGGAATCTTCCTGTATCACGGAGGTAATTAATTAAATCCGTAGAAGCACACAAGGGGTCTGAGAGACGCTGGGTAAACTGTGGGAGACTTCGTTTAGCTAAATGAGGCGGTTACGCTCGACACGAAACTTTACACGAACAAAAAAAGTGCTGATTACAACACAGACCAAACTGAAACGATTAAAGGAGAGTTATTTTTGTAAACTAACATAAACGGACGTTTCAATTAATATAATAATTGCTGACATTAAAAGAAACTGAAATAGTCTGAAGATGGTGTGATGGTTTTTAGTTTTCTTGAATAAATAAGCCCCAGTGTTTATCCACTATGAATGCATAATTGGGAGTTTCTGGTTGTGATAAGAAGCATAGATAAAACGTATGATTTCTTATCCACTCGTAAATTTCACTCTGCTACAACAGGGACTTTTTCAATACGATTGAGTCGCCTTACTTGCTTTACTGAATTTCATTAAATAAATAGTGTAATCTAGCACGCTGATGTTTGTTTGCAGACAAGATTGGCTCGTATCACATACACAAGCTCGTATCAGTGGCTCTCGTAACCTTTAAAGCAATGAAACAAAACTCTAATATGGATAGTTACTCATGAAATGATTCACCAGGTCAGCATTTTTCCGCATTGTTTACCGAAAAGTTGAAATTATGTATGTAGAGAATCGCCATTTTACAGCACAGTACAGAGACCAGGTGACCTCACGCCGAGTGATGTCATGTCGAATGATGTCATCAGCTGTCTAGACTGCTGATATGTACATCTGTGACCTTTACAGGTCTGTCTGTGTAACACTGGGTACAGTACTGTGGTTACTTCATACTAATAATGCAATCAAATCAAATAGAACATATGTTAAAACTTCAAAATGAAAACTCTAAATATTCCCCATTAATGTTAAGTAAAGCTAAACACAACTTTTATATTTATACAACACTGTTATAATCTTCACACTGGCTATAGAGACTTTTTAATTAATTAATTAATTAGTTAATTAATTAATTAATATTCCTGGGGTTTTTTTTTCTTCTTCTATTGGTTGCTCTAATTACAACTTCATATTAAATACAACCAAATCAGTTTCCCGCAGAATTATTACGAATTATTCCTGGCACTCATTCCTTTATTATTAGGTTCATTTTAAAACTCTGTCGTAACAAGAATACTGGGGTTATGCAGTTTTACTGCTTTGCTTTGAGATGTGCGTGTGTGTGTGTGTGTGTGTGTGATGAACACAGCTACTGAGGACCTTCAATTTTTTATTGCCTCGTTCCAGTGACATACAAAAAGCCTCTCTAGAGCATGACGTGGGCCGTAATGAGGCTCTGCTTCTGCTGTAACACAATTAAATATATAGAAGGTTTGCGAGCAATATATCAGGATTTATCTACATCAGAAATCACACCGATGAAGCAGCCATCATGTCTCTTTAAATGTTTAAACCGCCTTCATGAATGTGATCCTATTTTGAACAACTGTCAAACACACTGTAGGGTGCGATGTGGCACTAATCACTAATCAAAGTTCTGCAGAAGAACCGTGACAAGTTCTCCAAGATTCTTGGAACAACCTACCAGCCGATTTTCTTATAAAACTCTCTCTCTCTCCTCTCCTCTATATCTCTCTCCTCTCTCTCCTCTCTCTCTCTCCTCTCTCTCCCTCTCCTCTCTCTCTTTCTCTCCTCTTTCTCACTCCTCTCTCTCCCCTCTCTCCTCTCTCTCTCTCTCCTCTGTCTCTCTTCTCTCTCTCTCTCTCTCTCTCTCTCTCTCCTCTGTCTCTCCTCTGTCTCTCTCCTCTTCTCTCTCTCTCTCTCTCTCTCTCTCTTTAAAGCGTTTCGGTGTTTTCTTTGATCTGTGCTTCATTTATTTTACAGTTGATCTGTTAAGTCTGTCACATATTGTTATATAGAAGCCATATTTGTGCATTGATTATATATGTGAACTGGCACATACCATTTTCTCTGTGCATCATGTGTGTCATTGTGCTGTTACACTAATCAATAGCAGTTACACCAGTCACAGTGTGCAGTTAATATTGATGAGTGTAACTGCTTGTTCATCAGCTGTACAAGTGCAAAGTCTTTCTGTAGCTGTAGGAGGCAAAACCAGCTGAAAGGACCGCCGCAAGTCTTTTGCTAACATTTCGGCTATGAGCTGTGGTGTTTTCTCCTCGCATTGCACGTAAAAAGCCGTTATGCTGTGTAGCCGTTATGCTGTGTTGTACAATCAGTCGAGTTATTTAGTGCTTTGTGCGGCACTTCACTGTATTTTGCTCAGTTTCATCAGTCTTTCTGCTAAGCTAAATTATCCAACTAGTAAAAAACTACCAACGGCCAGACCAAGTTTTGGCGAAAGTCAGTATACTGTCAAATACCTTTAAAAATTGCATTCGAATCTCAGTTACTTAAAATATTTATCATTCAAATGCATTTGAATATTAATGAGGTATAAAATGAGCGTGAATTTTATTCTTCCATCAGACGAGCAGACATTCACGTTTAATTATTGTATTGCATGAAATTAAACATTTATTATTTAATTGACTAGTTGTAACGTTAGGGGCTTCCCGGCGATTTAGCGGTAGCCATGTGACAGATCTATTCTGCCCCCTGCTGACACGCCCCCTTTTCCCACGGCAAGCCACAGGGTCATTTGGCCAAAAAACGTTTGGAAAACGCATTTCTATAGACTTGTGTTAGGAGACTAAAAGTAAACCACGGGATCAGAAACAGTCAAATGTGGATTTTTGCCTTTGAATGCGTAAATATTATGTAAATTTGAATAGTACTCGAATAGTGAAATTCGTTTTGACAGTCCTGGTAGGGAGTAGGTTATTGGACCAAGAAAAAAGTCTATATCAGCAGCCCTCCGAACCCACTTGTCTGCCAAATACGAATGAAAAACTGATAGCCCGGGTATATAATCTGCTTGTCCCGGGCGCCCGGGCTCGTGATTTATCCACCCCTGGTTCTGAATGTGGAGATGAGGTTCTTTCTCCTGAAAGCAATGGTTTAGTCAGACATATTGGCTCATGATGTGTTGCGAAGGAGGTGTCTAAAAGCCACTGGAAATGAAACATCTTTAATTCTGAAGGTGAACTTGTTAGGAGTAAAATATGGCCTGTCAAATAATAAATAAATACCTGCAGTACTGTTGCTTGCAAACGTTTATTATGTTAATTATGGTGCAGCTTTATTTATGATAAGGCCCTGAAACATCAATTTTATCACGCAGCAGTCCTCATGCAGCACCGTCGGAGTTGTTTAATGATTCTGCTGCAAGAGATTCAACCGATGTTGGGGAAACGGAAAGCCGGTCAGCTGATGGTTTTGTTGAGCGCCTTCATGGCATCAGAAAGTTAAAGTGCAGACTGTCAGCTTTAATGTGTGGATATTTACACGCATACAGTATCACTTTAATATAAATGTAAATTTGTACAGCTTTAATATGCGACTATTACCGTCTCACAGCTTTATCAGCAGACAGACTGATGCGTGTGCTCGTGTGACTGCACTGCTGTAGATCGACTGGCAATACGTTCATGCTGCCTCTCTGTAAAGGAGGATAACAATCAGTGTCTGCAGTCGCAAAATTACAGCGTGTCATTCCTCTTCCCTTTGTGTCTCACTGTAGCTTGTGTCTGTCAGAGATGTCTGTTCCTTTCCTCCCTCATCTGTAAAATCATATCATTTCAAATCTCACTGTGACTTGTAGTTTTATAGTTTTATTGACTGTTTTACGTAGCGATTTTAAAACTACAGCCTTGTGATAATAACGTAAACTGTGATAGAAAGGAAGGTAATTGATAATATGATATCTGCACATGCCCACTATCAGTTACAGCAGTTATCAAGAACTAAGTTTATTATGTATTATGTAAAACTGAGACTATTTTTATATTGATGCATATTATATTAATCTCCAGATGCCGGTAAGACACACAGTGCTAACTGATGTGGTCTCTGAATGACGAACACTCCATGAGTGCACTCCTCTATGTGGAATGTGGAATCGTCCCTACTGCTTTCCGCCAATAAGAAGCGGACTAGCTCCACCTCACTGAACATTTTACAGCTTTTCCCGCTATAATAGGCATGTTAAAGCAGGAAGAGCAGTAAAACGTGCATAGTTCATTAACGTGTAGTTCATTAACGTGTAGTTCATTAACATGTAGTTCACTAAAGTGTAGTTCACTAAGATGTAGTTCACTAATGTAAACATGTCTGTCTCTCTGCAGGATAATGCACTGGGCTCGGCGGATAGAGCAGGAAATCGACAGAGTCCTGCAGCACATCAGTGGAGCGCAGCAGCTTAAGGGGGTGAGTGTGCGCGTGTGTGTGTGTGTTTGGCAGGTAATTCCATTTCCTCAGTGTATTCTCATTCAGAATGATCTGACTCTGTGTGTGTGTGTGTGTGTGTCTGTGTGCCTGTCAGCTGCTGTGTGTGTGTGTGTGTGTCTGTATGCGTCTGTATGCCTCTCAGCCGATGTGTGTTTGTGTGTGTGTGTGTGTGTGTTTGTCTGTCAACTGCTGTGTGTGTGTGTGTGTGTGTGTGTGTGTGTGTGTGTATGTCTGTCAGCCGCTGTGTGTGTGTGTGTGTGTGTGTGTGTGTGTCCTCCCTCGATCTCTCTCTCTGGGAGCAGCTCAGTAAAAATAACCATGGCCTTTCCAGACTCTTCTGCTCAGTATTGTGGTAGTGCTGTACAGTGGGCTGAAGGGCCAAAATGTCAGGAGGGTGAGTCATCCACCGCAGTGAGAGTTTAACACACAAGACTCATTAAATAAAGTCCGTCTCTGTTATAAACCCTGATAAATATTCGCTTCAGAATGCAGATAAAATGTAAGCAGATGTAGAGGATTTGTTAAAAGGAGCCTGTAAGGGCTAGAAGTCCTAATTCTCTCCAGAACCTTCCAGGCAAACTAGGTGAACTAGTGGAGGTAGGGGTGCTAGGGGACCACTGGGTTGGGCATCTACGGAATGTAGGGGTGGTAAGGGACCTTTGGAAGCTAGGGAAGTTATGGGGAACTAGAGAAGCTAGGGGAGAGGTAGGCGATCTAGGAGAGGTAGAATAATTATGGTAGGTAGGGAACTAGAGTAGGTAGAGGAACTAGATGAACCGGTTAGGTAGAAGACCTAAGGAAGGTAGGGGAACTAAGGGAAGTGGGTAAACTGGGGTAGTAGACTAGCTAGGGGAGGTAGGGGAACTAGTGAACCTAGGGGAGGGGTGGGTAAACTGAGGGAACTAGACGAGCTAGGGTAGGTAGGGGAACTTTGGGAAGTGAGGGAGCACCATGTAGTTAGTACCCCCTACTATATCTGCGTTTCATTGTGTTTCAGCCACGTAGTAATGCAATAATTCTTACCATGGATCTTTGCTAACGTTAGCCATAGGAGCTAGCTCACCACTGGCAACTGCTAACGCAAATGTTAACACCAGCTAACGTTAGCTAACTGTATCACCCCATTTCAGTGTGTATCTGGTGACACGTAGTTAAAAAAAACTCTAACGTTACTGAAGTTATCCTTTCTTTATGACTTATAGCCCCATTTTTCTGTTTCTGCTTGAGAGTTTTTAATATTCCAAACAAGTTTCTTTGTCTCTTTATCTTCACCGTAAAACATTCATCCATTAGCGGTGTGCTTTCTCAGAATGTGTTACTCCTGGCTTAACCGTGTAAATGGGTGGAGCTGTCATAGACTCCGCCAGGCACGGCTGCGCACGTGACCGCGCTAGGCAGTTGCCATGACAACGAGCGCCATGTGCTTAATGTTGATGTTTGGTTTCTGTCCTGTTCACGCCCCGGTCTCGTCATTGATTGTTCCCAGCTGTTTCCTGTTTGTTCCCCTTGATCAGTCTGTGTATTTAAACCCCTGTGTGTCTGTCCTGGTTGTCGTACATTGTCAATGTCTGTGCTTGCGTGTTCTACCTGTGTTTATGTCTCGTAGTTTAGTTGGTGAAAATAAATGCTTGCAATTGTATCACCCGTCTCTTCTCGTCTCCCGTCAACCCCAGTGCCTGACAGTAGCAGACTAATCCATATATTAGTGGTCTCGTCTAGATGGAGTTTTATCAACAATGTTATTGTTATAATACAGTACAACAGCCTTAGCATATTCAGCCATTTCCCCCTCAAAAATTAACTAACTTTAAAAGTGGTGGGGGTCAAAACTGTATTTTTAAAAGTATGGGGACACATCCCCCCTGTCCTCAGTGAAAACTGCGCCGATGTCTGACCCGACTGAACTTGGGCAGAGGACAATGATTTCAAGTGAGTACACAAGAACATAAGCACAATTCTGAGGTGTGGTTTTTCCTTATTTCATTGTTCTTCTAATTTTATGTTACTAATATCTACTTCCTAGTTCAAGTTAGCCGGAAGTATCTGTGACAGATGTAACGTCAGAGATGTTGTGTTAGGTCACGTTATCATTAAAACATGACGAATGTGCTTACATTTGACAGGATGTACGTGTACAATGAGGAATATCTGTGTGAATTTAGCTTTCAGGGATTTGATGACAGCTGGTCTTTGGGAAAGTTCTGAAATCAAACGAGTCGTTCAATTTATTTTTGTAATAGAAAAGTCCAGTGTGGCACAAAGGATGTACACCATAATTACCAATCAGGCTGTCAGAGTAAATGGATTTGATCCAATTTGTCAGTGCACTTGGCTCCTGTGTGCCCTTTTTGATTTGGAGAAGATTTCGTCTGTCTGCGTGGAAGACAATCCTAACGTAGGATTGTAAAATTGGCCGTGCTGCGTCGGGTCTTATTCTCTGACCTGATTGAATTGGCCACGCGAGTGCATTGGGAAAAGGAGATGAATGATTTGAAAAGTATAATTAGACTTCGAGGAGCCCCAGTGTTACAACCTCAACACCTCAGCCATGTTTTAGTCCCATAAGTCCTGTAAAGATGTGACCTGTTCATCACTACTATAGTGTACCAAATCCTAGCTAGCTTGCTAGTGAATTTACCTACTGGTGTTAATGACACAATATAATAGTCTAATGTTAGCTAGCATGCTAAAAAACTTGGCTATGTTGGAACTGTTACTTGGTGCAAATTTAAGGTAGTTGTGGATATTTACATTCACACTGGGCTACTGCTAACGTGCTATGTTTGATGTGTGTAGGTCACACAGTGGGGTAAATGCATTGCTAGCACAGGGCTCAGCTACCATTGCAACCAGAATGTCTTCACCAGTTAGTTCTCTAGCCCTAAAGCCTCTGCAGTTTTACTCAAACTGGCCATGTTCTGTATTTCGGTCCCTAGTGTGACCCTTAACCTTAATCTTTAAGCCTGTGAGGAGGCGACAGATGGCACAGCGAGTTTGTGCCAGCTGGATGATTGTGCCTGTGTCACTCCCTCTGCCTTCAGCAGTATCTCTCTCTCTCTCTCTCTCTCTCTCTGTCTCAGCTAAAGATATGTTCACTGATATGATTTAACGGTCTGCTCCGTAGCTAACGTCATTCTCATTTGTAAATCATGCTAACGTAATGCACCGTTACTTGCTGGCTAGCATTAGGTAGTCAGCTTTCTGTTTGCTACAAGAGCTGGCTCTGTTAAAAAAGCCGAGTTGTGTTTGTATCCAAGACGAGAAGCTAGTGAGCGACTGCGAGTAAACAAATGACACATGCACAGCGCACTACGCGTAACGATGGAATGATGAAGCTGAATCCCGAATGAGACGCTGCCGAAATTCATTTATGGTTAAAAAGCTGGAGTCATTTTTAAAATACAATATTGTGATAATATCATAAATTGTTAGCCAACTATCGGGATGGGAAAATTCAGGCACACGTCTGTGAGAGATGTAGCTGTAGGACTGGATCTGTTTTCCTGTTCAGTTCTAGATGCAAATGCTATAAATAATCTCTGGTTATGAAAGATGTATGTGTGTGTGTGTGTGTGTGTGTGTGTGTGTGAGAGACAGTTGCATGTGTTTGTGTGAAGCGTGTGTAACTCTGATCTCACAGTGATTCAATTCAATTATGATTCTTTAAGAAACAATTCAGTGCATCATGAAATCCAAAATATTTTCTACGACTCAATTTTAAGTCATTTATTCAGGTACAATTCAGAAATACCTGAATACACAAATGTGTCTGGACAAGTTGTTTCCACAGTAGTGGAGTGTGGACAATAAATCATCTGATTTGGTGGATTTTTACGTTTAAAAACAGCCTGAGGATTTAATTTTGTCCAAGACGTGAGCACATACTTTTTGAATTGATTAGAACTGATTAGAATATTCCTAAATCGATGCAGTTGAATGGCCATGATGCATGGATGCATTTTTACACTCCTAGTTTGTATTGATCCAGGAGCTTAGTGTTGAGAGATAATGAGCCATTCGAGCAGCTTGCATAAGCGTTTCCCGCTCAGATCTCTCACCACTAAGCAAAACACCTAGACAAAAAGAAACTCACACCAGCACATAACTCATTTACAAAAAAACACACCACAGAGGTCAAAAGCTTCTGATTTCACATCTTGTTCAGTAGGAAAGAGCCGTGTTCACACAGTGACTTTTTATTATGCAAAAGCAGCATTGCAGTGCCAGAGTAGAGCCGTGCGTCCTCAGGGCCAGGAGTCGGCCCTCGTGGATTAGGAGGACTGGGTACGGCGTGTGGAGTTAAAAATGTCCTCACTGAATTCAGTGTGAAACCAGACTCATTAGAGGCCATTGCTTCAGTGATCACAGCCCTCAGTTTGTATGTAGATGCATCACATAGCTGCCATCTCTAAGAAATGAAAATAAGGACCACCTCCCAAATGCTCCTGATTAAGTTTAAGTTGTGGTTGGGTTGGAGGGCAGGTCGGGTTAACAACCTATTACTCTAAACTACCTACCCTAGTTCCCCTACCTTTTCTGCCTTCCATACCTTTCCCAGCTTCCTTTATTAACCCTTCCTTCTCTAGCTCCACTAGGTCCCATAGCTCCCCTAGTTCTCCCAGTTTCCCCTAACTACCCTAGCTAGTCTAGTTTCCTGGTTTCCCTTTCTTAACTCCCCTGCATCTTCTCGTTCCACTAGTTCCTCTTCCTCCCCTAGCTCACCTGTAGGCACCCCTAGTTGGCCGAATTAACAGTATAAACACAGTTTAGTTCCCTTACCTCTCCTTGTTTCTGTACTTACCCTGGCTAGCCTGTTTCCCCCTACGTTCAAGTTCAAGTTCAAGTAGGATTTTATAGTTATTTCTCCATATACCTCGTATACATTGAAATGAAATGTCGTTTCTACAGGACCATGGTGCAACACGCACCGAAACAGCAGCACGCTATACAGGACTACATAAAGTGCAAATACACGACAGTGAGGACGAGTGCAAGAATACACTAT
>JAOUQW010028801.1:0-10585 GCA_028565825.1 Olivaichthys viedmensis
TAACTGCTGTGGGGTAGATGGAGGTTTTTGCCCACATTCCATATATGATAAAAAGTAAAAAACACAAAAAGTGGAGAAACATGTTTTTCTTTGGAAAGCGACGATATAAGACTTTGATAATAACGTTTTTGTTTATAACACAGTATATAGTGTTAAAATAAAAGTCCATAACTTCTACTGAAGCCTCTATTATGAGTAAGACCGGGGTTCTACTTGCTGTGTGACTGTGTACGTGTGCGGATGCCTCAGCTACGCGGGCGTCATTGTTCAGATACTAGCTTACGTACTTTTCGTACATCTGGAGAATTAAAAGATCTGTCCATTAGGGGGCAGGTCAGAGCCGAAACAGAGCCGAACACCAACGACGTAAACTGAAGATGGCGGGAGTTGAGGAGGCTGTGATAATGAGAGGCTGTGTATGTTGAGAAGCAGCATAAATGGCAGCGGTGGCGGTGTAGACAGTGTATCAGGCCATTAAACCGTCTCACCACCACAACGGAGAGTTTATTTCTCTCGTCCTACCAATCGGTGCGTTGCTTCACCATACTGTCCCCGTGTTTACGCTGGTTTTGCACCACACACATACTTTGTACATACATAAATCAAACAAATAGAAAATACAAACAAAAAGTAGACGGTATTGACAAAGATGAGGGGTAAAACATCATTATAAATGAAATATATGAAAATTTCAAATCCTTTTTTTTTAGGGGTCACACTATTTAATTAATTTTCATCTCATTACCAATCCCAATGGATCTATTATTACGCAGTTCATCCATCAATGCTGAGGAACGGGGTCTTAAAGGTTAACTGGAATGATTTCTCTCTGGGTAGGAAGTACCCATGATAAATCAGATGGGCTGGGTGGGTGGCACGTTTGAATTAATGACTGGTATTTATCATCTAAGGGAAGAAAGGAAAAAGATGGTCCTGTAAAGGCCGGTTGGAGAAAATCTATAAGAAAATACATGAGCTTCTTCTAAATGAAAGACTCGAGCCGAATGGCTGTAGGTGAGTGCATATATTTAGAGGCATCCCAATATGGAAAATCCATTGTATCGGCATGGGAGTCGGCTTGTTATTTACTTCTAAAAGTACTTCTAGAAGTTCAGTGGATCAACATGTGTTCTCTCAAAAGCTGAATTTGCATTTGTGTGACTTGTTCTGTAGTAATCTAGCTTGGAATGTAGACAGTTCTCTAGAGAAATAATCCAACACACTTAATAAAAAAAAAAGGTTCCTCAAAGGTTCTTTGGGTAGTTAAGTGGTCTAGTTGGAACCCTCTGTTCTAGGAAAACCGTACATAGAATCTACATAGAATCCTTAAGGGATCCCCCAAAGGAACAAACCAAACAACCCTTAAAGGTGCTAGATGGACCTTTTTTTTTCCTTTCCTAAAAGTGCAAGACTTGGACACATTTGTTCCCTAACAACATCCCACAATGCATCTCAAAATGTAGGGGAGGAACATGTACCCTAACCGATCTAGTGTATCCCAGACTGCACTGCAAATCAAACCAAAGGACAATGAAAATGTAATTGAAGATGGTGGCTGGTGTATGTAAATTACCACCGGTACATGAACAATTTTATGTAGATTACAAATTTTTATGTTTTAAAATGCTGAAATCTGTAAGCTCTTTTCTCATACGTTTGCTAACGTCTGTGTTTATTAGAAGTAGGCCTATTCTATCAAAATCGGGCTAGTTATTTTCTGGTAATGGTGGGTAATGGTGCGTTAAAACGTGGTCGTGCTCACAGTGTTTAGAGAAGATTCCACATGATCTACTCCTGTGGTATTTAGGTAGCTTTGACTGAATTCACGACTTTTGACGCAATGCTGACATTTCTTAATATGGAGGTTTGGCCCCCTTAGAATTTCTGTTTGATGCTAAATGTAATTACAGTGTAATTTTAGTCGTACGGTGTCTTTTCTTGGTAATTCACCGACTTCCCGATGGTTCTGTCTGGTTTCGACTGTCATTCTATCTTTAAATTGTTTTGTATAAAAGACCGAATATGGTCTAATTAAGGGGAATTACTGCAGACTGTATTGAGCTTGCTATATGAGTTCAAGCTGTTGGCCTCTAAGAATACTTTTGTTCGTCTGGTACAGGGGGAGCAAAACGGGGACATTTCAAACAGGATGAGGTAAACTGAATTAACGCCCAATCTTGTTGGCTTGTAAGGCTGCAAACGTGTAACTTTCCAACTTTCCAAGCCTCTTCTTAGCCTAATTCTGCTTTTATGCAGCGCAGCAGTCCAACCACATGCTGTCCCACCCATGATGCTGGCATAAAGGTACAATCATAAAGGTAGCACAGCAGCACTTCAGTCACATCGACTTTCTTTCCTGGCCTCATTTCAATTGTTGTTCACTTAGTGGGCTCAACGCCAAATAGATTTAGGATAGGACCAACTCAGTCTCATGTCACTAGCAGTGTCTTTCTAGTAATAGACCATTGGTGCCTTCCTCCCTCTTACCTTAGGTTGACCTTCCATAGGTAGGTACCATGCATCCACAGATAGGTGGCTTCCTAACAAGATGGTACAGGCAAAAACGCTTCCCCACCGTAATGGTAAACAAAAATGTATGTACGTATTCCAGGCCTTTAAAAAGGAATCAAGCCTCTGATCTTTCTCTCTGGAGAAAGAGAAGGAGTCTATAGTCTCACAAGTGGAATTAATGACCGTTGTCAGCACTCAGCTCGTGCGACAAGACTACAGTCCACTACGCCAGAGGTCTTCAATCTTACCCACAAAGAGCTGATGTGGCTGCAGGTTTTCATCCCAGCCAAATAGAGGCCACATCTGATTCCACTCAGTAAATCATTATTCTCGATGTTCAAATGACTATTAGGTGTGGCTCCTATTTGGCTGGAATGAAAACCTGCAGCCACATCGGCCCTTTGCAAGTAAGATTGAATACCCCTGCACTATGCTATGAACCCATTATTTTGACACTTGCAAGCGCATTTCAATCCTGAGATCACACTAGCAAGTGACAAAGTGACAGGCGACCATCCATTTTCTATGCAAGTTTGCTACACGGAGTTGCAATTCTGCCGACAACGCCAAGCAACATTTGATTCGAGATTTTCTAAATTTTATGCAAATTAGTTATGACGTAGTCTAGAGACAAATCTAAATGATTGGCTCATTCCGTAAATTCCGTGAATCATTCCAATGGTGCAGGTTGTCCGGCGTCCCCCCACTTCTCTACTCTCACAACTTTACAGAGGGGAGGTCGACCTCCATTTAG
Source organism: Olivaichthys viedmensis (assembly GCA_028565825.1). NCBI lineage: Eukaryota > Metazoa > Chordata > Actinopteri > Siluriformes > Diplomystidae > Olivaichthys > Olivaichthys viedmensis. Next base: position 3,266 of record JAOUQW010028801.1, read on the forward strand.
TTCCCATTCAACAGCTTTTCCTCGGTTTTGTTATTAAATTAAGACAACCCGGTGGTAACCCAGTGATTATGTAAAAATTCTACAGTAGCATGTATAACATTTGGCTACTACTGTGTCTTATTGGAAATTTAAAAACAGCTGCACAGTGCACGCCTGCAAAGGATAACAGTAGCATTCACTAGAGAGAGCCACTAGAGACAAACCTAGGATGACATCAGTGACTTGTCGCTTGCTATGGGGAACGCAGGCTAAAGGCCAATGCACACAGGCTGCGTAATTGACGGACGATAAATTTGTACTTCAAAAAATTCTCAACAAACACGTTCTACTCTGTGGAAACTTGCACACCGAGTCTGAAAATGGCATTCTGCAATGGTGCATCATTTTGATAATCGAACCAATTTTGATTTCTGCGTTAAAAACTAACTGATGGTTAACATTAAAACAACCGCTTGTTCGGATCTATCGCTCATCAATTTCAGGGATCTGTGACGTAAGATTATTGTTTACAGATGATGGACATTCTTGCATACTAAATTGTACGCAGGTTTCTTTTTTTTGGTGTGCAAAGGCCTTAAAGCAGTCGACATTGAGGAAACCTTGCAACGGCCAGCCCTCCAAAGTTTCCCTGCAAATCAAATATAGTTCTGAGACGAATCGAAGGTGCCTCAGTCATTATTAGTGTTACCCTCAATTTATAATGAATGCTTAATAATAATTTGACTTAATTAATAAACTTTTTATAAAATTACAATTTTAAGGTGCATAATTGAATGAGACTGATCATTTACCTACATTTATAGCGCAGCACCTACAACGTTCCTTTCTTGTTTTCCTTGTATCCTTCCACCAATTGACCACCTATATCTCAACGTAGCCCATCATTAATCAGTGATGCTTAACGAATAAGCTCAGTACCCGTTCCCCACATGAGGATTGCTTGTTCTTGATGAAAGCCTCCCTCATAACGATGCTTATGCAACACCAGCACAAAAGGAAAGGAAGCTAAATATAGCCGACACCCACTATTACAAACAAAATCAACATCAGAGCAATGCTCTAGTTCATATTTGGCGATGTGGGTGCTCTGTATGAGCTGTGCTCTGTATGAGCCAGGCAGTACCACAGTGTCACTAAGTTTCAAAATCCATTCGTCTGAAGCAAAACTGCATGTTTTAACTCAACCTGGATGTAATGAACATGGCAACCCAGGTTTAAATGCGCTTGCATCCAGCAACAATACACACTAAACTACCTTGAATAAATAAATATCATTCGTCACCGAGTCATGAAATATATAAACTCTGTGTTTGAGCAGCATACGTGGGAAATAAAACTATAATGAAGTCATTAAAGAGAAAAAAAGAAAGAAAAAAAAACTGTCTTTTGATGTTTCTTCCAGCACCTCTGTGGTGTAAAGTGTGTATCAGTGTGTGTCTCAGCTTCGCTCAGCAGCCTCAGTTATCCAGCTGTATTTGTGCTCGTGCCGGTCAGGTTCTCCCGAGGTGGGCGGTCCCTGTGTTAGGCGCCGCTGTCAATCACATCTCTGCCCCTCCCCTTACTCTTAAGGGATTTATGACGTCTGGCCGTTGAGGCACTCGCGCCTCAGACACTGCGCCGGCTTCCACCAGTCCCCGTTGTGGCAGCGACAGATGGTGCAGTCGTCCACCTTCACTTCGATGCCGGCCGGGATGATTGTCGTTCCGGCGTAGCAATTCGGACCTGTCGAATGGTAGGGAGGGATGGAGGGAGAGGGAGAGAGAAAGAGAGACAGTAATGAGAGGGGGGCTCTCAGGAGGATTTTTTTGGAGGAGATGGCGGACTGACTCGAGACACCCAGGGGAGGTTTGAAGTCGGAACAGACGCACAGATCCATTTCACGGGCACGCACTGATGGGCTTGTTTTTGGCAATACTAAAGCTCATTCGCTCCACTCTCTCTCTCTTTCTCTCTCTCTCTCTCTCTCTCTCTCTCTCTCTCTTTTGTGCTGTCTATCTTCCTCTGTAGATTCTCCACAGAAATGTTTTGCATTCTAATGTGGAATATGCACAGGACTGGCAGGAGCACAGTTTCTCAGCTCAGAGTCCAAGCAACTATTGTCTACCTATAGTCTTTTAAACAAATGTACTAACCTACATATATCATAGGATACTAAAAGTATACTTAAAGTTTACTACTCTTTATACCATAAAGATGGGGAAGTCTCGAGTCCCTAATCTACTGACTTGTGATTTGACTTGGACTTCAAAGCTTATGACTCGCAACTCGACTCAAACGTTTTATTCACTGACCCAGTAACTCGGATAGCATGCAGAAGGAAAAAAGCAGTCACGTCTTATCTGTTCCAGAAATTAGGCGTCAATATGAAGATCAGATTTTCCTTTAACGTAGCCTAAAATGTGCCCAAACGTGTTAATATGCAAATCAGCTCATAACACTTAATAACCAACTTTTTGTGCTTGTTCCTTGTTCCCACTTGTTTTATGCAAAAGATGGTTGCCGCAAACAAAATCACGATTTTTTCAAGGCATTTTTTAATTTTTACGTCGTTAGGAGGTAATGTATTTGGATTGGTTTTGGTTGTGGAATGCGGCTTGGAGAGACGGATGTATTCATACTTGTATAATATCTGGCAAAAATGCTTCTCAGACCTCCTGAAGTGGTTTGAATAATCAGATTTAAATCTGTTTTAAATGAGTCTTGGATGCATTTACACCTGAATTTTTATGTGAATAATCTTTATCTGTATCTAAAACTATTGACGAGGTCACCTCCACTCCTCTCTCACAGATTTTCAGGTGTTCGGGAGTGATGATGTCATCACATTTATTTTTTAGTTTACTAGTTGTAGCGTTAGGGAGCTTCTTGGCGATTTAGCGGCAGCCGTGCTAGCGAGCTGGAAAAATGGTGTCGCCTTGTGACAGATCTGTACTGCCCCCTACTGACACGCCCCTTTTCTTATGGCAAGCCACGGGGTCATTTGGCCAAAAACGTTTGGGAAACACGTTTCTATAGACTTGTGTTAGGCGACTAAAAGTAAAACATGGCTTCTTAAACATTCAAATGTGGATTTTCGCCGTCGATTGTGTAAATATTCTGCAAATTCGAATAGTGAAATTAGTTTGGACAGCCCTAGTATACAGCCAGTGTGTGTGTTCAAGAGAGGTGTATATTTGGAGATATAGAGATGTGTTGGTGTGTGTGTGTCCCCTTCTCTCTGTCCCTTTCTCTTTTTCCCACACACCTAAAATCTGCTCAGAAAGGTGTCTGAGATGCTACTGACTCTAATCCGACTTTTGCAGAAAACCTGTCATCTGTTCTTGGAGCGAAAGAGATGTTTTTTGTTTCCCTGTGAAACTGGCGAATGCCAGTGTGGACCGTTTTTCTGTCAAGAAACTGCCACGTCAATTTATTAAATAACCGGATGGTCTGTCCTGCTGCCTGGTGCATCGCTCGCGCTGCCGTTTCGGTCTATAGATTTGTTTTTGTCGGCCATCTTTGAAAGTGATGTATAGAATGCCAAATTCAGATCCGTTTCTGAGCTCTGGTACGTGGCACTACAACCAATCATTGGGTCTTTATTCAGAAGTGTGAAAACCACAGGGTTTTTTTATTGGCTCTGGTTGGGGGAAAAACGGCGATTTGAAGTGTTTACTGACTGAAGAAACAGTTTGGTTGGTTCTGTGATGATATCACTGTCTGCAACTGACACACAGCTCAAGGCTCATAATAACTGGGGTTCAATTAATTAAGCTTTTCTTTCAATATTCTTTATTTTTTAATTTTTTTATCTGCATTACTGCTTTTATACAGTTCATATTCGTCTTTCCACTGCCATGCAATTTTATTCATTTATTTTAAAATGTAAAGCTCCTTTCAATGCATTTTAATACATAAAAGACGCTATACAAATAAAACACAATGTGAATGTTTAGCTGGTTTCCTACATGTGTTTTAAACGAGCATGCTTGCGGTCAAGGGCTTTCCTCTATAGCAACTTCAATGGCAATTCATTACGGCTCGACTCTGAAGCTCTGAATGGCCTGGTCTCGATGACATTTGTGGTTTGCGGCAGGTTTTTATTTTATTTTATATATATTAAATGAAGAAGTAATGTCGGCTGCTTATGGATCTTTACCTTCTTAAAGGCCATTTAACTTTGCAGGTTTGTATATGTTAAGAGACATCGTTGATCTGTGATGGAGAACAAAACCGATTACAGATCTCCGGCCATCATCTACACACGAGAGAGTATTAAAAAGCAAGAGGAAACTGTGATTTATACTGTGTTAAGAGAAAGTGCTCTGTTGGGTTAAGAAATACATAAATCCAGACTGCTCACGGCTTCAGTCTCTGATAGATGGGCGGTCCAGTCTGATTGGATTTCACGTCTGATCTGGAACATATTCTTTTAAGGAAATTAGATTTTGGTCAGAACGTTCGGGGTAAACAAATGACGAACCTAACATCATTTTGAACACACCATGCCATTTAATCACATAATCTACCTCGATGGAAACTCTAGCTACAAGTGATGCGGCTGGAAATTTTTTTTTTAATTAAATGATTCAAATTATTAATAAATCCTTATTAATTTATAAGCATAAAAGGCTGTGGTTTATATGGAAATAATAATGTCAGGCGACTGGTGAGGCGGATGCAGGCGCGGGCTTGGGGCGAGAAGGCAGGCGTCCGAAAGGACAAGAGGATTGTAGTCGGGGTACAGGCATGAAGTCGTGTGAGGCACAAACGGGCTTTCAGGGTCAAGGGCAGGTTCGGCGGTCCGTGGTACGTAATCCAAGTCAATAACGGGAAACGCTTGGCATGTCACGAAATGACAATGAAACAAATGAGCAATACTGAGCACTGTGGTGAGGAATCCTGGGGCTTATAAAGGGGAAACGGGTGCGGCGGATCAGAAGCCCGGTGAACTTGAACGAGGACGTGTCATGGCGGGCAGAGCGTGGGATTCTGGGAACTGTGGTCCCGTTAAAGTAAAGTATCCTGTGTTAAATATGATAACACACTGGTGGTGTTAAAAGTAACAAAGTTGTTCTTAACTATACTGGTGAAAATAATAATAATAAAAAGAATAACACACTACGTGTTGTTTTTAATATATCTGTTCTGAGTGTGATGACATGATAGCACACACACACACACATATATATATAATTCAGAGTTTCTGCTAGGAATTTTTGGTGCTGGTCACGGTGTCCGGGAGCGATTCAGTTTACGGTACAAATGGGTGAAATTCCGGTCATATGCGATTACTGGTGTTAATTACTGCTGTCGCGCAAAACACAAACATTTTGTCTATACAAGAATGACATCATCAAGTAAAATCAATTATCTCTGACCGGATTTTCTGTGTAAGCTATGTGAGCAGAAAGTTCTGCCTATACGGCAGCGATTTTTCGCCTCACGTCGCTCAAATCACTCTACGTTGGTCGCTAGTGCGCGTTACTATCTTTTAGTTTACTGCGCTTAAACACCCACATTTAAACAACCACATTTTTTCTTAAGCATATCATCTATATTCATTGAAGAGACTTTCATTATTACACAGAAGGAGTCGGAGAAATTAACTTTATTTACTTTTATTTTATATGCATGTAAGTGAATATGTTTTACCGGACACGGGGTCCAGCGGGATGTTTATTTGCCGGTCTTGCAGAGTTTTTACTGGTCAAATAACGGTATTTTACCGGCTAACGGAGACCCTGATGTGTGTGTGTGTGTATGTATATATATATATATATATATATCTCTATTTAGATTTCTTTGGAAATTTGGATCCTTGCCTGAATTCCTGCAACATGCACTCGTTCCTGATCAACTGGTGGAAACTTTTTTTAATCACTTTTATCCCTGCCAGCTACTTTAACAGCTCTACGATTGGATTGTGTCCTGCGTCACTTGCGAGTCGTTTTCCATATAAGCGTCTGCCAAATGAATAAATGTAATGTAATGTAATGCATTAGAATCTCACGACGAATGTAGCAGTGATTTCTAGACGGCCTACGTGGGCTGTGGAACATGTGAAGAGCGCGTATCGGAGGATCACAGCTCGGCCGGGCTGGCACAGAGCCGCGCTCCTGCTGTGCTGGCACCAATTACGCGTTCACAGGGCAGCGGACGCAAAGAACAGGCATTCGCTTACACGCTCGGCTGTGTGGCATTCACATCGCTTATTATCCCAACGACCAACCAGCAGCCTCTGATATCGGACCAGGAGGGTGACTTTTGGATCCCACCACCTGTTTTTACGGCACAGAGAAAACTTTTAAATCTTCAGAAGTATGTGCTCATGTGTGTGTGTGTGTTTGAGGGACAGGAGAACGTGAGAGTTTTGTTTCTACTCCGGTCTTGGCAGGTGTAATCTGTTAAATGCCGTACGACTCTTTGGTAAGCCCACCTGACAGATGTAGAGCGTGATTCCCAGCCTATTTTAAAAATTTCAAAATTTAAAAAAGAGTTTTTGTTGGTTTTGTTTTGGAGGCCCTCCTTCAGATCAGGTCCTTACATAAGCCCCTGACCTTTTCCGCCTCTTGTTTCCTGTTGCGAAAGCTGCGCTGACTGTTTTCCCTCCGCTTCAGCAAAAAGCCTCCACATCACCAATTTCACATTCTGGAGTTATCTTGTAGTGCGATGTAGTTGCTCATTTAAACGTGGAGCACAGTGACGTCAATTCGGGTAGTTGGACCGAATGCATCCCCTCCCTCTGTCGGAGAGGAAGCTATTGTTTGTGGACACATGGTGCCCTACTTTCTCATCATAACAAGAAAACTCTGCATCTCCAAAGTACCAGCTTTTTTAGGAGAGATGTAATAAAAATTTGCCCTACTTTACACTGTTTGCACTTTAGAAAGGCTTGATTTTAAAAGTTTTCAGGGTTTGAAATGTGCCTAATGTGATGTTGAAAAATGTGATGTTGTAAGCGGACTGGACTTGCTGTAAATTCGGTATGTGACGTACAGTACTGTGCAAAAGTCTTGGGCACGTGTAAAGAAATTCTGTACAGCAAAGATGCGTTCAAAAATAATGAAATTAAAAGTTCCTGAATATAAAAAAAAAAATACTATAAAGAGCCCTAAACAGTAAAAAAAATAATAATAAATGAAATTAAAAAAATCAGTGTGTTGGTGTGATTTCCTTATAAGAAGGAAACTGTTGTGCAGTTTTATAAGGAAATCAGCTGGTAGGTTGTTCCAAGAATCTTGGAGAACTTGTTACGGTTCTTATGCAGAACTTTGGTTCTCACTTGCTTCTGTCTCTGCAGGTAAAATCCCAGAACAGCCTTGATTCTGTTTTTATCTA
>JAOUQW010028802.1:0-10584 GCA_028565825.1 Olivaichthys viedmensis
GTCATCCACAATGCTGGTGGCCTTGCGGATGCAGCGCTTGTGGTAGATGGTGTTGATGGTGGGTAGAGAGACTCCGAGTGAATAAGCATGATTGTGCTCAGCCAGCCAGTCATGTCCAACAAAAAAATGTGTTTGCTGAGCCAGGCCGTGTTAAGAGCATGCGCAAAAGAAAGGAAGACCGTTGGCATTTCACTGAGCTCACACAGCGAGGAGATCTCAAACAAATGGTGGGGTTTTGTTAATCCATTTGTTCCCTATCGCTATCACTAAGCCAGCCAGAGAGTCCACTGCCTCAAACAGGTGAAGCCGGGCATGATTGCTTTTTGCTAACTATGCACCTAATGTTGGTTAAAATCTGTATTAGTGATGCCAATCCTATCTTTAATATTTTACTAGAGGCTCCTTGATTTGTTTTGACATTATTATTGCCTGTAAATTAGTGTTGCTAAATGCGATTTTCAGATTTCACTTGCATCCAAATGCAACACCTTAGATGTGGTTTGGATTAACGTTAGTAACACTTATGTCGCCTTTATCATCATTGTTTACAAAACCATCGCATCATTTTTTCCACTCATAGTTCATTAAACCAATGACCAAAGAAATTCTGTCGAAGGTGCGAATTCTAAATGTTAAATCCATCTGTGTTTGTAGGAGAATACGCAATATGATTCGAAGTTGCTGATATAAAGTTTTTGTGCTCAAATTGGCATGCTGGAGAATGCATGCATGTTTGTCATTTTTAATTTTCTGTGGTGGGTATGAAGTTTGACAACCTTAAAAGTCTTCCTCCATCTTGGAAATGACTGCACTGCAAGAGTGCAATCTCTGGAGAACAAGCTATTGCACATGTAGTTAGTGCATGAACAGTTTTTTTGCTTGTTTGTTTGTTTGTTTGTTTGTTGGGGGGGGGATCAGCTGTTTTGACACAGTCTTTGTTTATAAATGTTAAATAAGTAAGTAGAGTTGTGAAATTTACATTTGTTCAATGGAGTAATTATAATATTTAGCTTATTTTTGTACAGGGCACTAAAGTGAACATTTTAATTTACATACAGATTTATTTTTAGGATTTGCTGTAATGCACCAATGACACTTTTCAAAGGTTTTCCAATGTTTTAACTTTTTATTTAATTTTTTAAATCAGCATTTGCCTGTGTGGCAATATCTAGTGTGTAAAGTATGCTGGAGTGCTTGAAGGTGCTTTAATGTTATTAAAAGTGCAACATTTTAAATAAAATGCACACGTTAAGAAAATATATTTGCTATGGAGTGTTCATTATATTCACAATCTTTTTACTTGATATTGGGTAAAATTCTTAGCTCAGCCAACATGGTTTAATAATTTAGATACTGGTTTAATAATTAAGTGAACTAAACAATTGTAGCTGACACACAAATTGTTTTATTGTTGGACCAAATAGGTGTATTGTATGCAATATAAAATATTTAATTGACACAACTTAATTTTTTTTGTTGATCCAACTTTCTACAATTGTCACCTTAAGTTAAAATAACCATTTCACAGAACTTAAGTTGGGCCAACTTAAAAACTTAGATGCAACAAGTCACTAGAACATTTTGAGTTGATAAGCCTTGACATTTTTTACAGTGTGGGTTGCTCTCAGACATTGCTTGTTTTGTTCAATCCTTCCAAACAGCTTGTTATAGAGGGGGCATCTAAGAGTTGATTTTCAACTAAACTGTGCAATTCTCAAACTTTGATCTTTGGGGTCTTCTGTGCCTCCCTCACCAGCCTCCTCATGGAGCAGGGATACAGTGTGATGTGATCATGTGTCCAATTCTCGACAAATTTTCTCCTGTTCCAGACTTTTGAAACTATTTAATTACATCAATGATTGAGATTAATGGAATTTTTAACTGCTTAATGTATTTTTATTGCCATTAACTGACATTTCCAGGTCAACAACGATCTGTCGGTTTTGTGTTTACAAGCTCTTTGGTTTTCCACATGGTAATGGATGACAAAGGGGTTTTACATGTGTGCATCCTCATATTTGGTTAAAGGCAACACAGTTACTGGACACTGAGAGCAATTTAAAAATAATAATAATAATTTTCTCAAGGATGACAATTTGTTTGCATTTATTTTAAATATTCTTTGGGGGTGTCAATACTTTTCCCACATATTTGTGATAATGTTTTTTTGTTAGAGGAAAGGTAGTTCCTCCAATTGTTTGGGTGGAGTATTCGAATCGTGTGTAGTTTATTTTATACACCTTTACCTTGAAGGGTGCCAGTAATTCTGGAGTTGACTGCATGTGTGTGACCTTCTCACCTGATCTCTAAAGCTGATGACCTACTACTTAAGGTGAGCTCAGTGAGATTAAGGTTATAAATGTGTCATCTGGCGCCTTCTCGCAGCCTCAACAGGTCTCTGATAATCTCACCTGCAGACGTGAGAGTCACGCTCATCCTCTACTACAGCGCCACTACAGTGATTGTAGTTTTCAGGTAAAATATTCTGGTGCTTAGCAGAATTCATGATGTCCTTAATCTTCACAAGAGCCCCTAAAACAGTGGCCACAAAACAGCCACATAGCATTAAAGTCTTGCGTAACCTGCTCTTAAACTATGTGATACCAAATTTTAAAAAAGGGTTTCCCTGGTGGCAAAATAGCTGTGTAGCTGCCCAGATATAAATAGTTCAGAGTTCTACTAATAGTATACTATTACATACGGTCAACTCCAGAATTATTGGCACCCTTCTTGAAAATAAGCAAAAATGTTTGTATAAAAGAAACATTACACACAATAATTCAAATTTTCCATTCAAACTATTGGGGAAACTTACCTTTCTACCTTTTTTTTTTTTAAATTTTTTTTTTTTTCTGAAACATTTTAGCGCGCCTAAATGTTTAAAATAATTGTCATCCTTAAATTCTAGTTGTTTTAAATTGTTCCCAGTCTCCAGAAACTTTAACCAAATATGAGGTTGCACAGATATCAAATCTCTTTGTCATCCATCACCATGAGAAAAAACAAAGAGCTTTTAACACAAATGAGACAGGTGGTTGTTGGTCTGCACAAGTAAATAAATAAATGTAAATAAATATTAAAAATACATAAGCACTTAAAAATACCATAAAGCAAAAAGTACAGTTGAAATTTTGACAGGAATTGGACACATTTACATACATTTTGCACAGTAAGGAGGATGGTGAAGGAGGCAAAGACCCCAAGATCTCAGTTTCAGAATTGCACAGTGTAGTTGGTTCCTGAGAGCCAATTGGAATCATGTGTTATGATCAGATGAGACCAAAAGATGAGACCGAAGGTGTCACGGTCACCAGGCCGTGGGACCTCCCAGCTGGTTGCCATGACTACTGCTGCCAATAGCCATGTGTGTGTGTTTGTATAGCCTCGCCCTGTCTAATCGTGAAGTGTTTTCAGCTGTTCCCCGTTTGTGTCTCCTATAAGTATCCCCGTGTTCTAGTCCTGTGTTGTCTTGCCTTGTTCAATGTCATGTTGAATGTTATGCCATCGTGTTAAGAGGCTGCGCGCTTGTGTCTCTCCCTCGCACCCGAACTCGATGTGACAGAACATTTGGGGCGTGAACACAATCAGCATGTTTGGCGAAAAATGGGGACTGCAAACAAGGAAACGCCCTTAAACCCACTGGTCGTGCAATTCAAAGATTGCTAGGTGTTCACTAGCTAGTTTTCCGTGTCTGGATAGGGGCTAGAAGTGTTATAACTCCTCCTGCTCTATTTTACAGTTTCACAGAGCCAGAAGTGTTACTGTCTCACTTCCACTACAAATCGATTCAGTCTGCATTTCGTCTCCTACATGCACAACATGTATACATGCTCACTTGTCTTTATACTGAGCCATGTATAGTGCTATACCTACTGTAGCAAAAATCTTTTGGCACTTTTAGTTTTTAAACCCTTAAACTCCAGGCTTATTATTTAGTTATTCCTACTATTAAAGCATATTATGCAGTAACTACTATAAATTACTCAGTAACTACAGTGAAGCTAATAGGAAATGTGTGTAGTTACGAGAGTGAGGAATGTAAGTTCTGGGGGTTTAAGGGATTAAATAAAAGCTGCAAAAACAATAGGGACCACAACAAATGGTATATATTATTATTGGAACAATCTGTCCCCACAAAAAGAGTGAAAAACAGCCCAGAGGGAAAGAGCAAGAGAGTGACAGATAATTACATGGCATAGTCTAGTAGAAAATCTGTTTTGAGAGACTGGAAAATTGCAGGGTCAACTGCCATCCCCATGTACACACACGCACACCATTCATCTTACGTTGTGAGAATAAATCAGCTAGCTCGCAATTTCTCACAGACCTCCCTGATAAAGGCATCCGAGAACGCTCGGCCATTCGTTGCTTTGTATTTCAAAATTGCACACACACACACACACACACACACACACAAACTGACACACATTATTTATGAAGGCTTACAAGTCGAAGATTATCTGATCTAGGAAAGCCCTTAGTTGTCTGTCTGAAAAGCATGACACACACACACACACGCACACACACACACACACACACACACACACACAGAAATAGTCAAGGAAACTGGTAGATATTAGCAAGAAAAGTAAAAGAAAGGGAAATAAGGCCATAGTCAGAGGAATCAAGCCAGAGGAAATAATGGATGTTTTTTATAAATAAATAAAAAAGGAAGAGGGGAAGCTTGCAAGAGAGAGACAACACACAAATTATGTATGAAATGTTAATTAAGAACTTTTTTTGGGATAACAAAAATATTCAAAATATAATTTTAAAGGACTCTGACAGACAGTTAGCGTGAGAGAATGCTAACTGTGTGTACATGTGTGTGTGTGTGGACATGCATGTGTGTTTCATCTTCCTAAAACAACTTGAGGACGTTGATGGGTTGTGTTTCGTAGATGGAGATCTGCCAGAAAATGTCCGTGTGCTGCAGGATGGTGTAAGACGGCCAGGTAACTTGTGTGTGTCACGCGCACGGTGGCGCAATCTGTGTTGATTGTTTGTTCCCAGTCATGTGATTCATGTTAAATGTTACCAGATGTTCCTCATCTGTCTTCCCATGATTTCTACATGTTTAAATACCCGCTTGTTTCCGTCCTGTGTTGTCTTTGATTGCATGTCTGTTACGTTGTATGTTGCGTGTAGCTTATGTTCGTGTTGAATAAATGTTATATATTGTGCAAAACAGCTTCGAATTTGTTTAAACTTAAAAGAACATGTAGTCATCAAGCACCATAAAAGATTATTAAGTTTGTCCCTCTGGGGGAAACTACAACAGAAAAGAATGGTCGCTAGAAATGAGATCACATTTATAAACCAACTCGCTGCTCATAGCCATTTCTCAAACTGATGTATTGTCACAGTGTTTTATTGGGATTACACACGGTTCACGGTTGTAAAAAAAAAAAAAAAAGTCTGTAATTTTAAAATACAGAAATTTCTTTTGCATCATATAAACTGGTGGATTTTAGAGCAGACACTCGCACCAGAGCTGCTCTGTGGCTGGAAATTCTCTGCAGAACCAAAGACTGCAGCTTGTGAACAGTTCCTGAACAGCGGAACAGCTGCCAAACACCTGACTGACTCGTCAGAGGGGAAATGGAGAAGTAGCAATGTCTCAACTGACTAATTTCTATCCAGAATTTTGCAGAAATCATGACTGTTGTTACTGGATGTTTAACAAGTGTTAAAAAGATTTTATTCTTTATTATTCATCATATTTTTTGCTAGCTAGTGAGCTGGATACTAGCCAACAGGCAAAAGCTGTCGTGATCTAGTTTTGTTCGAGAAAAAAATTAAACAGCAGGTTAAAATGTATGGTACAGTAGCACTTTACATACAAAAGAGATAGTATAATATAAATGCTTGACCCTTAATGATTCAAGGGTGGTATTTGAGAGATACCTAACGTTAGCTATCATCTGCCAGAATGCAAACATTATCCTTACAACTGAAGTGACCATAGATATTAGAGTGCACGCCACTAAAGACACCACTATCAGCAGCGCATACTCCTTGGAAGTGTCGCCCATAAACTTGCATTCATTTATGCTGTTTTTTTAAAGATCTTTTTCATTAATACGTGACAGGATCAAAGGTATTTGAAGTTTTCTCTTACCTCTTACCTTTCTTAATATAATGCATTTTTACTTTTGAAAATTGTAATAAAATGTAAATAAAAGCCCAGAGTCTTACCATCTGAGCCTATAGTGTACTGTGACCTGCAGTTCATATTTAAAACTAATAGGCGAATCAAAGATGTAATTAACTAGAAGTTAATTTAATTATTTTAGTGCTTCGGAAAAATCCAACATATCCAACATCATTTAAGTCATATAAAGTATAACAGCACTGACTGCACTAAGAGGGCTAAATTAACTTTCTACTTTTTGAAGATGGGCTGAAAAGTTGAATAATGTTGACATCGTTCCTTTAAGCAGTTTCACTTTTGCCCTTCCTCAAAGTGATCACAGCACAGCACTTATTTTGTTAAAATCTTTCCTCCTAACAGCTCTGATCCAAGCTCTTCTTACCTCCATGTCTTTTGGGAATCAGAAATGACAAGGAAGTAATTCATTCTTTCTATTCTAAACTGCTAAATTTGGTCTTTTACAACAATTATTTTTCACTATCTTAATAAAATATTTGCCAGTTATTTTTAGATAACCATGAATGCTGTATATCAGTGCTTTATGGCTTTCTTGCTGATGCAGGATCATTACAGATGTAAATATCACAGAAGTCAATTACGGCCATTAAACCACCATTAAACCACAGCTTATTATCAAAATGTCACATCCGAGCCACTAGACTCCTACTTAGCACCTTTGAATCCCATTAAATGAGTCATAGGTCACCTGTTAAATCATTAAGACCCTTTACATTGTGATATAAACCCATATGGAAAACACAAAATACCAGCACTAACCACCATAAAACCAATAGAAACCTTTTATGGTTACCATGATTTTTTTTTCAGCAGGGAAGAACACTGACTACACCTGATTTCTATCAGAACCTTATTGTTTGATGACTGTTATTGTTTGAGGTGTGCATCTCTCTGGATAAGATTAGTTATTGCTGATCTACCTAATAGAAATGTGATCACTCAAATCTAATAACTGATGAATGTTTATCCACAGGTATGGCATAAGATGATAAAAATCATATCAGAATCCCATAGAAGCATGCACATAGACCAAACAACTCAAAGAGACTTTCAGACTTTCAGTGTGGTTGTGTGACACATGGCTCATGGCCTCACATTATAATACCATGTAAGTGATAATTACTCCTCCAGCTGGATTTGCGCCAAGCATACACTACCATTTCAACACAAGCACGGCTACACAAGATAACAAACAAAAGATAACACACTCATGCAGGTGCCTGTGCACATACCCACGCATGGAAATATATCATACAAATGTTCCATATACTAAACCCTCACTATTCACACACAAAAGAAATCTGAAAGAGCCCGACAAAGCCCTTGACACAAACACACATGGTACTGATTGGTGTGTGGAGTGAGTAATGGCCTGGTCTCAGTCCTGCATTCATCACCTCTCCAAACATTTTGATAAGGGCGCGAGCTTGTAAGCTCTGGTCCTTCACTCGTTTTGACAGATGACTGTGGGCTCAATGTTGACAGCTGGGCCGCTAAGGTTCTCACACAGCTACGAGTGCTGGCCCTATTTGGTTCTGAATTTTGCAAGCTTTAATCGCTCGCTCAGAAGCCCATTTTTCCCATTCTCATCTCTGCCGGGGTCATGACTTGGAATGAAAAATCTTCTGGTTGCCCGGGTAACAACTTCCGGACAGTTGGATAACTGCAATTTTGTGTTGTTTCAGACGAGGCAAAACATCCAAATTAACTCCAGATGATATATTGAGGGTGTCTGAGTGTATGTGTGTGTAAAGTTTCAAGTGAAGTGACAGTCATTTATGAAGTGGATTAAAGGATGAATTAAACAAAGGTGAAAAGTACTACAGAGCAGTGACACATTCAAATGACGCATTCATGATTCTCTAAACAGATCTGTTGAAGGATTTCGTGTGACATGCATTTTGATGTGAAAGGTGTGGTGTCCTTGCCTTACACCTACACACACACACACCAGAGGCAAAAGTGGTTCTGAAATTCTGAAATGTTTACAGGGTTATGTGTGGGTTTCATTGCGTAGGTGGATTATCTGTGGCGCAACACACAAATGCATCTTCCAAAACGTCAAGTCTTTGAAAAATTTCCCTCTAAACACTATGCAGCAACCCACACACTTAATAGTCCAATATTATTTTCCAAAAAAAAAAACTCCCATCAGGCTGTAATAGTAAAATAGCCCGGCTCCATTTCTAAATCTCCCTCTCACATATGCAAAATAAATACAGTTGAGTGCAAAAGTTTGCATACCCTTGGGACAAAATTAAGAAGACAAATAAATAAAATTTTGGTTTTACAGATGTTCCTTCATTATCACAAGAAACAAAAATGGTCAAATAGTGTCTTTTAAGATAGTAATAGTGAAAAAAACTAAATTATATCAGTTCAAAAGTTTGCATCCCCCTTTCTGAATGTGATATAAATATTATCTTATAACTTGTATACCCAATAGCTGCCTCCAACCTCTTTTGTATTCTCTGAACAGCTTTTGTTTCAGTTGTAACATTCGTTGTAATATTGCAATGATTTGTTACAGGATACAGCCACATTTCATTTATAACTTCTTAAAATTAAATTTTTTCGTAGATAAATTGTAAAATATTATTTTATTTTATTTATTTTATTCAATTTTTTCCCACACAGAAACCATGGGTGATGCAAACTTTTGCACTCCATTGTACACACACAGACAAGCATATACAAGATCATATGAAAAGAGCCAAAAATACAAGTCATTGTGGTAACATGCAGAATTTATATCTTTAATTGAAGCACAGATACTGTATGCACTCCATGATTCAGACTGTGATCTCTCAGTCTCAACACAAGCACTTCGTAGAAACACGACCATGAATCGGAGCAAAATTTTAATACAAACTTAAGGGCACTGAGGCTGTATTTTTGTATTTCTAGACAATACAAACCTGCATCAACAGTAAGGAAATCAGTCTGTGGAGAGAGAACCTGAAATCACACAAATTATACATAAACATACGTTCCCACACTATTTGTCAGCTGCAAGAATTAAATTACTTTTTTTTTACTGCACTATATTTTAAACATTGGCTTTGGCAGCATAGCTTGTGATTTGACTTCGAAATGAGTGAGCCTCTTAGTGCTTTCTCTCTCTCACTCTCTCACACTTGGGTATGATAGATCATCTTTAGCTTCTCCTTAGAGAACAGGTCAAAGACGCACCTCAGTGTCACATGAACGCCGTGACAGAATCGACGACCTTAAAATGGACACAGCAAGGCGCTCCGCGGAGGAGCTCGAGGAAGAGGATTATCTCCCGGCGGCAGAACTCTATGCTAAAAGACGGAGATCCAGCGCGCCACGACGCAGCAAAAGCCGGCGAAGAAAGCCCGCTCGGGTGGAGTTGGTCCCGAAAAAGGAGAACAGTCGAGTCTCAGGTTCTCTTTGTGCAATATTACATTCTGTCTGAAAATCTGAAACCATTCAGTGCTCCAAATAGGCAATAATAGAGAATATCAAGAAAGGGGCAAATTCTTTTTCATGTTACTGTATATATATTGTATAAGGGGTGGACAAAATAACAGAAACAAAACATGAAAAAGGACCTTGACTGTGAAGTGACTAATCACAATGATAAACCCAGATGCACATTGTATCGGCTATAAAAGAGGTCTGACAATTAACACCCTGATATGTGAGATTTCAAAGCAACATGAGGCAACTCGCAGAATTCCAAAGAGTGGGTGCCTGAATTGCAGGTGCATCAGTTTGCAAACATGGACAAACGGCAACAGCGGAACAGTGGTTGCAACTTGAAGCTCACTGACAGGAATAGAAGGACAATACATGATAGTTGCAAAAGTTAGCAGTGTCATTAAGATAGCAGTTTATAAATTAGTAAAAAATATGTCTGAACAACAAGAAATGGTACTAGTCAATTGCAAGTAAGGAGAAAACGGCTAGTTTGCCAAAACATCTATTCTTTAAAAAAGCAGGCTCATGTAATCCATCTGGCACTGCTGAAACATTACCAGGGAGCATGTCACCTTCCCTGAGTCTCTGAGCAAAGAAATATCATAATAATGGAACAAAGATTTGTTACGTAAAGTACACTGTTTAATAATGTTGGTGTGTCTTTCTCTTTCAAGGTTGACTTTAATTCTAATTGTCACGGGCTCCAAGCCGTGGGACCACTCATGCCATGGCAACGGCGTAACTAGAATCTTATGGGCTCCAGTGCAAAAGAAAATGTATGGGCCCCCCATACGAAAATTACTTTCAATGAATAAAAAATGACAATGTAATTAACTTTATTTCCCGAGAACCCTTGCTGTGTGTGACATGCATATTTTGATAAAATACTTATTTTTATATATTATTTGAGCAGAGTCATTTTGTTCTTTTAGGATTTTAGAAGTATAAATAATGAATATATCATGCTG
>JAOUQW010028803.1:0-23908 GCA_028565825.1 Olivaichthys viedmensis
AGAATAAGTCTGTAATGTAATGAAACGTGGAGAAGGTGAAAGGGGTGTGCAGACTTTCCGGCTTGACTGTACATATATACACACACGTGTATACACACGTGTATATATACTCCAACACATTTTCTCGATGCGTGACCGGAAAAGGACCCACCCACCAACACTCTCTTAAAAATTATCAGCACTTGTGTTGACACTAAACTGCTTCAACTTTAATTCAAAGTTTTACTCTCAGATAAGAAGCATCAGTATGGGCACTAAAATAGGACCTTCCTATGCAAACTTCTTGTTGGATTTGTCGAAAAAAAGTTTTTTGAACAATTTACTGGACGTGGACCTACACTGTTTCTTAGATACATTGATAACATCTTTTGGCATTGCTACTTGCACACTTGAAGAGCTCCAGTTGTTTATTTCCTCTTTCCCCACATTTCATCCAACACTGGAATATACATGGCGTATCGCACACCTTGGCTCAGGCATAACCTTTTTGGACATATCAGTAAAGTCAGAAGATTCTACTTTCAAAAACGATATATAACTAATTATATATCTACAGACTCTCATTCCTGCTTACAGTCCAACTCTTCCCATCCCAAGCACTGCAAAAATTCCATTCCCTAATCACAGATACTGAGACTTAAACGTATTTGCAGTGAGATCGACGAATTCCTCCAGAAAAGTAAGGAAATGTGCAGTTATTTTTATGACTGTGCATTTAATAAGAAAGTCATAGCTGATGCCATGGCCCTTGTTACCACTATTGAGAGAACAGATGCACTGACCTACAAACAATCCACTGCTAAAACAGAGAGGATTCCTTTGGTGCTCACTTATCATCCTACTAATAAAACTGTGGCTGAAGTTATATTTAAAAACGTCAAAATCCTCTAGGACGATCTCGAGACTGCTTCCCTTTTTAAGGAACCTCCACTCATCTCCTACATACAGGACAAAAACGTCAAAGACATTCTGACAGGAGCGAATTAAATTATCTGTCTAATAAACTACGGCAGTTTTACGTGCAACCATTTGACATGCAAATGAATTAACACAAACACTAAAATCACAGACCCTAAAGGATCAGTTTTTGTCACTCATCACTCATCATGCATCACTGCAGGAGTTGTTTATTGTGTCTCCTGCGAGAAATGCAATAATCTGGGAAACCAAGAGAAGACTGGCTGATCATTCTGTAGAGCACCTTCAACCCATAAGAACGAAGGATTTTTTTCTTTCCAGTGGCGAGACTCTTCAACAGCAATGGACATAACATTAATGACATCTCCGTTTGCATTGCTAGTTGTTATGTGAGCAATGAAGTGAGGAAGCTTAAAGAAAATGAGCTCATTTACACTCTCGGAACTTTGGAACCCCAATGAATAAATTTTATGTTTTGTTGACAACATCATCAACCATTTCGAATATCAACTGGTTTCACCTCCCACACCTACAGAAGCACTTTGCTTACACAGCTGATAAAGGACTTTTGTCCGAAACGTCCTTTTCTCTGGAAACTTTATATATATATATACATGCACACAGATGTGTGACAAATTCAAGGAAAACCAACATAAAGTGTTAGTAAAGTGTTGGGACACCACGAGCCACCAGAACAGCTTCAATGCGCCTTGGCATAGATTCTACAAGTCTCTGAAACTGTTCTGGAGGGATGGAGCACCGTTCTTCCAAAAGATATTCCCTCAATTGGTGTTTTGATGATGGTGGTGGAGAGCACTGTGTAACACATCGGTCCAAAATCTCCCATAGGTGTTCAATTGGGTTGACTGTGAAGGCCATAGGATATGATTTAAATCATTTTCATACATATATATATATGTATATAGGTTTGGAATCAATGTTCTCAATCATGTAAAATCTTGTGTATCATTCTTTGGCGGGAAATGACTACACATAGATAATTGTTTATTTTGCAATATATAAAAGTGCATTTAATAACTTGTTTTTCCCAAAATACTTTAAAAACGAAATAAAATATCTAAAGATACTTTTTAATGTTTAAATTATATATACAGTAGATTCCTCTTTTAGTGAATGAAATAATAAATGTTGGCTAATTATTGCTTTAACTTTTCTTAACTTTGGCTGTTTTTTCCTTGTCCAAGTAATCTGATTTAGCTTCAGTTATGTTAATGTAGGAGGTCTGAGGGGACCGACTGTATGTGTCCCATCTGACTTCCACTAGTAGGTCTTAATTGCTCCTGCAGTGTGTTTGGGGAGTCATTAATGGGCTGAAGGAAAGTTTTAACCACTCAGTAAATTTCCAAAAGGTACAGCATGATTAATCAATTCATCATTCCACTGCTTTTGACCAGATCCCCTACATCACTGACAAAAATGCACTCCAAACCATGACAGAGCTATACCTGTGCTTTACAGAAACCTACAGGCCTGCAGCCTTACACTTCTCACCAGCTCTTCTTCTGACATACCCATGCCGTCGTGAACCAAAAACTCAAATCTGAAATTGCTCCTGAAGACTTTCTAGTTGTCATGCCATGCTTAAACATCTTTAAAAACTAAAATCAGCTTTGCCTTCCTTCAAAAAATGGTTTCCTAACTGCATCTTCAGTTTAAAACCACTTCCAAGAAGTCCAAGACTTCTGCTCACAGTTAAAGCAGGTACTTTGGTGCCACATGACTGCTAGATGCTAAGCAAGCATTTCACTAGTTTTCTTTCTGTCCCTCAAGAAAATGACAAATAACTATTGTTCATCAGATGCTGGCGGTTTCTGGGGTTTTCCCTGCATTTTCTTCCTTCAACTTGGACCGGAAGAACTTCTAGTACCCTCCAGCATTTGTAATTACTATTTAATACACCTTTGAATTTGTTCGATTCCACCAATGACACATGTGATTCAGCTAATCAATGGTTTACTCAATTAAAATCAATTGTGCTGGTGCTACAATTTAACAAATATGTGGAACAGCTCGGGTGCCACAAGGAGAGGTTTGGAAACCAACCTGTGCTCTTCTACACATCTCAGAAGATATTTAAAAAGAAACTTCTTCATAAAATCAGGAAATTCTTGTTACTTTTATTGTAATAACGTTCACTTACATTTCTTCTAATGTTATATAGTGTTATACATAGTGTTATACGAACATATAATGGCTTGCTGTCTAGATAAATAGCTGACCTAAGTCATCACTTGTCTACACTCAGAACACCAAAAAACTAGTAGGAATTATTTTAAATCCTGATATATTTTTTTATTTGTTGTATACGGATATATAAATTAGAAATTTTAAGCAACATATAATTTGCTTTTGGCATTGAACATTTTGAACATTGTGGCTAAGAAGATACATTAAAGCAATACATATAAAATATATTAAATGCTATGAATGATCATGAAATATTTTAATTAAATCTTTCATGAAATGTCCTTAAATTGAATGAGTCTAAATGCAGCGCGAGTTCCCTGAAAAGAAGAATATTCAAAACATTTTATTTCACCATGTCAATCTAATGAATGTCCTGCTGAATGAAAGCTATAATTGGATATAATTTGTGTTTGAAAAGTGACTTCCAAATCCTTGGGGAATGAAAATCTGTTGTGGCAGGGGGGATAAGAGAGTCAGGTGCATTTTGGTCCAGCGTTGGGCCTCTGATGTGTACAGCACTGGCCTCTCACGTGACGGCTTAGTGAACGGCAGACCAGGAGTTAAAGGGGTAATACAATTCGCTAAGCTCCCTGTCTGTTTAAGTGGGGATCTAAAGATTTATTTGTAAGATATTATTCTTGAAATCTGTTTCCATAAACAGTCAGTTAATCACGGAAATCTTTTATATATTGTCAATAATGAATCTAAACCTAATTTAGATTTTAAAAAATCTTCTAATTTTCTGTTAACTGTAAAAAAAATATCGGTCAAAGTGTATCGGTCAAACATCTAAAGACAATCTAACTGATTAATTTCTGTATTTTTGTTTTAGGATGACGGAAAACCATTTGCACAATTTTATGAATAATCACCTGCCATTAATAATCATCGTGAGACTTTCAGGGAGATTTTTGCTCATCATTCATATGTTCAGTGACTCACATTGGATGATACCATGTTTGTCAAAAAACTATATTTTCCCCTGAAGTTGAATCATAGTTATTTTCAGCCTGTAACTGCTCTATTTATTCTGAAATGCTCAACATAAATATACATGTGGATTAAGTATAAATACATCTCTATTCGCCCCTCTTTTAACTGCCTGTTAACTGCTCCTACTGATAATCATAGTTTACGACACCATGCCAGAGCACAACTACTTCCTGGAAACATATGTGAACACAAATAGAAAAAGACAATTTCCTGCCTTATTATCTCTTAAACAAGTTGCAGAAACAGAACATAGCAGAATATAGTAACTAAAGGATGTAAAGATGACAATATTGTAAAAATGTTGGCATTCTGGGTTGTTTCAGAAGGTTACAGAAGAGCACTTGGACTGCTCATATATTTTTCCCTCTGAAAGATATAACTGACACTTGACACATTGATTTTCTGGAATGTGCAAAATGATGCAACCATCTAGAACATTTCTTACACATCACGCATTTTTATATGAGATTTTCTTTGACATTTCAAAAGCGTGAATCACACATGAATGGTAGCAGTCATTATATTTTACACTGTGAAGCGGGACCAGTCTGATTTTTCTTCTGTCTTGTGTATTTATTTCCACATCTGAGGGTTTCTATGCGATATTCACATGCACATCAAGCTTTTAGATGAAAAAGTAAAGCGTAAATCAAGAAAAAGCAAGTGTGTGATGCTAATTCCTTGTCAAGCTGCCTTTAGAGGCTCGACAGAACTGCTGTCAATTCTGTATTCTTATAAAACAATGTCAGCGCACTCAGGCCTCTCTGTGAATCTGCTCCACAGTCCCGCAGAGACTAAATGACTCAGAAAGTAACGAAGAACTAACTAGCAATTATGACGACTCATCACATGTGGCTTGTGTGCTTGCATTATGAAAGCAAGATGAAACAATAAAAGCAATGGCCTGACATCAAATAACAATGATGCCTATTAGATAGACTAATAAATATAGCAATACACAGACATAAAGTTTTGTCTTCCTAGAAAGGAACGATAACTACGATAACTACTCAAGCTGGATAGATGTGTGTTTTTGAGGTGATGATCACTCCTTCACCTCACTTAACATTGATTCCCCCCTCACAGTAGCACAGCCTGCATTAATCCTGAGCTCAGGGGCTTTTTACCCAATCACCCTCGCCTCAGCTTTTCTTCTTCTCGGAATCTTTCAGGCAACACACAGCTCGGCCGTCCACACACATCAAAACCGTCATATAGCTTCATATTTCTGCATCACTATAATGCATGCAAAAATGACTGAGAGAAAAGACACACAGAGAAGTCTATTGACAGGTACACTTTTTTCCTACCTCACCATTCTGGCCGGAGCCCCCTGCCTCGCCTTGCAATTTACTAATCCACGCTCAGTGCAGTTACACAAGACGGAAGGGAGGGACTTGTAGGAGTGCTGCTGCTGCTTGGAAAGGGAGGTTGGAGGAGGGGTAATCTGGGATTTGGATGAGCCTGATATGAGTGTCGGCCAGCACAATCAGCCACTGAGCAACTGTCCATCACTCCCCACGCCTGACACAGCGTTGCCGCGCTCAGTCCCACTCGCCTAATGCAATATGAGCAGAGACGAGAGCAGCTAGTGACCGGATTTGCGAGTAAGTAAAGCAAACAAAGCCGTGCGGTGGTGGAGCAGAAGACTGCAGTGCACGGTGAGAACTACTTTCTGTGGTAACTTGAGTATGAGCTTCCAAAGACCAGACAAAACCGTGCCTGTCATGACACGGTTTTGTGACATAAAATGCCCACTCAGCCATGAAGTGTCAAAGTCAAAAGCTTTTACAGGGACACAATCGACTTATGGTAACTTTAGAATAGAGCCAGACAGAAAACAGAAGGTGGGAAAGAAAAAAGATTCATAATAGTGCCATGACAATACGTTTCCAATCACAAAGGTAATAATGAGCCACCAATGCATAAGTACAATGAGGTTTCAAATCATTTGTAGAAAGCTGTAAAACATCATGTGTCCAGAATTATGGCTCCAAAATGTCTATGAAAGTTTTATAGCATCAAGAGTGATGTTAATATAAACATTAATACCCAGAATGCCTCTTTTTATTGGAAAGCGGTGATCACATCTTGAAGTGGATACTTAAATAATATACTGGAGTTATCTATGTATAGTCATTTCTCCCTTTATCCTTGCATTTTTATTATTTATCTTTTTAAATGACTTTTACCAAACAAATACCAAACAAAACCTCTAAAAAAAGACCTTTTGGTGTCTGGTTTATATTCTAAATATTCGATCTACTACATTGTATAAGAGTTTAGTGAATAGAATAATGAATGTTCATGAAATATGTACATGTAGGATGATGTGACGCGCCGTCAGCAGCATCACGTCTGGATGCGAGATGCTGAATGCGAAGACACTGAGTCTAGGATTGAATGTTCTGAGTGTGAAACATGAGTCGTGAGAGTGTTTTATTGTGTCTTTTCCCAGGGCTAGGGAGCACTCTGTGACATTACCTGCTCTTCTGGTGTCCCGTGGTTCTGGAGTTCGGCGAGAAGCTCGTTCTCTTCTCTCGTCCACGCCACATGAGATGATCACCCACATCAAGACAGTGGCACTTGACGCATTTGTAAGACCAGTTTCTTTTGAACCATTTTGAGCTTTGAAATCGAACCCGCCGAGATGTTATCAGCTGCCGCTATTTACTCTGTTCCACATAACGGTATTATTAAGAAAGCAGGAGAGCTTGAACTATAACTGAAGACAGGTACCGCTTTGAAGATCTCCAAGCAAATCTGTATTTTATTATAGCATTTAATGAAAACAGAATGTGCTTTGAAGAGGGCAATCTCGACTAATTATTAGAAAGGAGGGAACGCTCACATGCTCCTGATGACGTAAATGAAAGCAAAGATTACCGTCATTTTGATCTGATCTCTATCTTTCTCATGACTCACAACACCCTGTATATTTTTTTGCTGTTCCTCTGCAAAACAACACTGCCTGGACTCATCAGAGTGATTTTCCGCTCTCGCTTCCTTTTCTCTGCGCTCTCTCCTCGACCAGCCTGAGCTGACCGTAGAGAACCTGCCGTGGTACTTGGAGCTCGGGAAACCTTTGATGATGATGTTTGTCGGGGGAGAAGAAAGTCCAGAGACGTCGCAGTCTCTAGAGGAGATGAGGAAAGCCGAGAGAACGGGACGACTGCACACCTCGCTGCCCTGCTGGATCCACCTGTGAGGGGCTTTATTTCTTTGAGGGGTGGAAGTAACAAAAATGTTAAAAGTGGATTTGGTCAAATAAAAAAAATGAATTTTATCAAAATGCAAGTGAATTTTAAACAACGACCAATAAAAAGTCATTCGTACAACATGCACTGATGCTATATAAATAAAGATTATTATTATTATTATTATTCAAGTTACTCATTTAAAGTTTCATCATTTATCACCATGTTCTGTTGTTCATCATTTATCATTCATGCCACAAAACTGCAGTTAACGTGCAGGGGGGTTGCACATCAGGGTGGGATTAACAATGCTATGCTTTGATAAAAAGCAACTGCGTCATTAGAACGGTAATTTAATCATCATTTATATCATTTTATTGAGTCGTTTTTGTTACCTCGACGTCTTTTTATCATTTGAACAAGCATTTTTATTACTATTATAGCCTCATTTATCATTTGGTGTGGTGGGATTTTTGTTACTTATAGGCCACTTGTATGTAGCAGACTTGACTGAGCGTAAAAGAAGCAACAAAAACAAGGCGGAAGTGATAAAAAAATGACATGGAGGTAACAAAAACGCTTCAGTAAATTGATAAATGATCATCAAATCACCTCTTTAATGACCAAATGACTTTTTAATTCATATACATTTCATCACCTTTCTTATTTATCAAAGAATGGTTTCCACCTTGCATGTTAATGATGGTTTTGTGTTGTCAATGGTAAACAGTAAATGACAGAACATGGTGATAAATATAATAAACTTGTGTCTTGTTTTATAAAATCTGCTCTGCCTTAATCAAATCGTCTTCAAATTCATCAAATCAAATGACTTCTTATCACAAATTTTGTTTAATTAGCTTTATCTATTTTTATCAATTTCTTTCTTTCTTTTTTTTTACACCCCCTACATTTGACCTCTAAAACACAGTAGTTAAAGCTTTCTTATCGTTTCTTCTAATTGAGTTCTTTGGGGTGGGTTTGTTGCAGGGGACGCACGCCTGCTGGGAGGGCCGTCTTGGAGACGTATCTTGGCTTTGTACCACCACTTCCTGCTCTAGTGCTCTCCCGGCTGAGTTCAGGTGGAGAGGTGTATCATTTCCCCCCAGAGGGCCCCATGATGTCTGAAAACATTATCCAGTGGCTACAGCAAGTAGAGAACAAGCAGGAGCAAGCTGCAGGTGAGCTGACGCACATCTGTGCTGCTGTGACGGTTATCATGTTATAAACTATTAAGGTCAAACCCACATGACACGTGATCAAAGATACGAAGATGCTAGAAGATCGAAGATGCTCGAAGATACATTTTATGGATAGGCACAGAGGAAACACCTCCTTCACCATGACTGACAGGCAGGGGACACGCCTCCTTCAGTGGAACTGACAGGCACAGAGGCCATGCCTCCTTCAGTGGAACTGACAAGCACAGAGGCCACGCCTCCTTCATTAGGACTGACGGGCACAGAGGACATACCTCCTTCACCATGACTGACAGGCAGGGGACACGCCGCCTTCACTGAGACTGACAAGCACAGAGGCCACACTTCTTTCACTGGGACTGACAGGCCACACCTGCTTTACTAGGATTTCTCAAAAGATCAGATTTGTCTCTATTTTGGAGAACCCTTGAACTCAAAACGGGATGTTTAAATGGTTAACTCCTCCTGGATGGCTGATTCTGATTATATAGATTGGTATTTGGGTCAAATTTATTAACACAGTGCAGAGGTCACATATTTCTATTTAAAACTTTCTCAGTACTTCTCTATCAAAATGAGCTCAGCTTTGGACCAATAACATTTTAGATTAGAGGATGATGTGGTGCCTGTATGCCAAGTTAGCTAGCTAACCATTGTTATTGTCATACACACATCTAGCGTGTTAGACATGCAATTTGAACAATGCTAAACTGGTAGCTTCCCTTATTTGTGAGCTACATTACCCTTGTAGCTCCAGTGCAAAACTAAAGAAGCAAAATTTCTGGCTGATTGACTAAATTTGGAGTGAAAGGAATGGTGTACTTTAGATTTTTGGCTGAATTGTTCCTTTAATATGCTCTAAGTTTACAGTTAATACTGTCTTATCCACTGCATTGTTCTGCAAAGTCCCAGTCATTCTGGTAAAGAAATTACATAAAAGTAATCTGGTCCACCTCAATTCCTGTCAAGGTCATTAAGGTAGTGCTGGGAACTAACTGAGCCTGTTGGCGTAAGGAAATGCCAGAAAGGTCAGTGTGCTACGGCGCACTACTGGAAAAAGGTTCAGAGAGATGCTAATCGAAAATCTCCACCCAAATCTCCCATGAAGCCAAGAAATAAGCAAGAGCTTGAAAGTCAATAAACCGGAGAGGGCTATTCTCTAAACTGCCACTAGATTTAAAAAGATTGGAAATCAAAACAAGTCTCTGTGCTTTTCAGTGCTGCAAGCTGTTTCTAATACGTTCAGGTTCATAAACGAGAGGGAGCGGGATTGGGGCTAGACATAACTGGCACCTGTGTGAGAGACGGCACTAGGACCGTGCGAACAAAACGTCCCTTGGGTTCTTTTGGTTCTTTTTCACCTCCATCAGCTTTGGACCAATAACATTTTAGATTAGAGGATGATGTGGTGCCTGCCAGCTAGCTAACTTTGCTAATGCTATGGACAAACAAAATAGTTTTGATTATGGTATATTTTGGCTACTGTTAAGTCAATCATTAAGAATGTGACAGTACAAATCGAGACTCAGATACTGAAACTCACCCATTCATGGCGATCTGAAACAAATGCGAGCTAGTTAGTGGTCAACTCCTATCAGTTAACTAGCCGATTGGCTAAGTTTGCTGATGTTAGTGATATTAGGCTATTTGGGAGGGCAGGAGTACATGAGGGTACGTTGACATGATCTCAAGACACTAGTGACATTGTTGGTGCTGTTATTAAGGCAAGGGTAACTGAGTATTAGGGAAGTATGTGCCTGGGGAGTATTTGCAAGTAAACCTATATAAAGATAAAATATATTAAACAGTTTATTATTTCATATAAATTATTTTTAATGGTTTAAAATCACATGTGAGCCCTTTAGGTTTAAGTGCATTTTTGAATAATATGGATCAGCTAAGCAAAGTGTTTGTATTAGTCCTTGATGCAATAAAAACAGTTCTCGGTAGTGGAGTCAGACTTCAGCACTCAGACTGGATGCCTCACAGTTATTCTGGCCTCTGTGTCAACACTCAGTCGCGTCCTGCTCATAAGAAAGTGTGTGAACCGCACTCAGGCATTCACACATCTCTCTGCCCCTCTATTCATACTGCTCCCTTGTGCTTAAGCTAATACAATCGCCATTGTTCCCAGTGGCAAAAAAAAAAGAAGCACCATTACTCGGTTGTGGATCTCGGCTATGCTAATGTCCTGCTGATCCCAACAGCACTCTGGTTCTGTCCTCGCCAAAAAATTGCTGTTGAAAGCCAAGATGCCCTCCTGTGCAACTCCATCTGCTTCCTATGCGGTTGGTGTAGCTACATCCCCTAATTGTGTCTGATCATTCCTAGCTATTTCCCTGAAACCTTCCAACTCCTGCGGCCAGGTCCTTCTTTTTTTGGCGTCCCAACTCTCTGCAATTCAAGAGCATGCCTTCATCCATCTGTCATTTTAAATGGGGTTTTTACAATCGTGCTTGAATCAGTCTGTTTACAGTTTCCTTTTTACCTGCTGATAAAATGCAAACAGCTGTCTACACAATGTGCTGTGTCCTCGATGTTCTAGCGTAATCGTGGCTGACATTTCTTTGGAATGCCAGTTTAATCACAGCCCGATCATGTTTAGGGTATCTGAGTGAGAGCGTGCATCCTGGCACAGTAGGACGACAGCGATCGCACACCTTGGCGTTACTTGGCGGCCGGCGCAGAGTGAAGGAAAGAGAATGTTTACACACGCTTCCCAAAAATAGCTCCCTAAAGTTTAGAGATGGAGTCTCACCTCTGGCCTACATGTCTATGAGGCAGAGTACAACCAAGCACAGAGCTGACAGTGATAAGTGCTGCAGAAATAAAAGTTTAAACAGCTGACCAAATGCAAGATATTTTTAGGAAGAACAAAAAGAGCTGCAACTAAACACGAGTGTTGGAGTAAGTGCTAGTACACAGGAGTGCTACACACACACTAGTCACAAAGCAGTCAGTTAAACTACAAGCTTATTTCACTCACAACTTAGCTAGCATGTTTATACATTAGCATGCCAAGTAATAAGCAAGCAATAACGACAATGAGTTGTCGTTTTACGGGTCTTCGTAAAATGTACTATGGAAAACAAGTGAAAAGCAGTGGGAATGCCCGCTGTCCGCAACCCCACAATTGGGTGTGCAGCAGTTTTGCAACAAGTTATGTTTTGAGACAAATATATGAGTTGCCTTTGTAGTTTTTCTCTACCATGGTAGAAACATACTGTTTCTAAAATCTCTACCAGTTGACAAAATTCTTCCAGTTTCTCATTTATATTGATAAACCTCCCACCACTAACTACCCCCTAAAACAATACATTTACAAGGCATGTTTTTTGCTGTTCTCTAACTTGTTAGTGTTGGCTAGACAGCATATTTGTGTCAGATAGAGGATCATAAAAATGCATTTTGACAGCTTGTCAATCAAATAAGCCGTGCCCCTAGTTTATGGTGATCTCGTGGCGCTGAACATAAGTCTAACGTCAACACACATGTTTTTGTGAGATTTTCTGGTAAAGGAACATTACTTTTGTTTAGACTCGGACATGATTAAAATAAGGCATATTAAAGTTTCAGATCATGTTTTTTGTTACATTTTTTAATAAATTCACTGGTATTGGTCTTTAAAATGAGATCATCAGCCAAGGTAAAGACAAAATCAGTTACTAAGATTACAATCCAGATAGCATAGGGTTCCAGGCCTATTATAGGGTCAGTTAAGGCAATGGCTTGGGTATTGTTTGCCAAAAGTGTCCCAAAAGTAAGCAGCCACACTTGAGGTTTTTCACAGCATTTGGAATCTGGGCCAAACATGGCCTGAATGCAACCAGTGGTTGTGTGCCATTTCAATTTTGGGCCCACCTATAGGCATACAGTCTCATCAAGGTAGATTTGTGGCTGTGTTCTGGCAGCTAGATTCGGATGAGTTCATTGCCATCGTTCCACAGCAATATGTGGGCCAGATGAAGTGGTAAGTGTGGGCCAGCATTGGCCCGTTAATCATTTGCTATCAGGGAAAGATCTACATCCGGATTTCTGTAAAGCTGCTTTGTGACAATGTCCATTGTTAAAAGAGCTGTACAAATAAAATTGAATTGAATTGAATTGAAAGTAAGTATACCTCCGGGCTAGCGACTTCTCCAAAACCTAATTGAAGTTGAGATTGTTGGTGTGGGTTATAGTGGTGCCCTGCCCGATAAAAAAAGTGCACAAAGCCGGGTTACTGACAAAGTTTGCCCTTCTCAAAAAGTATCTGTTCATGTAAACCATGCCCGATCAAGACAAATTTCAAAGAACCTTAGAAGAAGGACTGAAGAAATGCATGAAGCTGGGAAAGGCTACAAAAGTGTTTATTGTTCATCAATCCACAATAAGACAAAGGCGTGTCACACCAAGAGCACAACGTGCAATGCTGATGGAGGTGAAAAAGAACCCAAGGGTTACAGCAAAAGATCCACAGAAATCTCTGGAACTTGCTAAAGTGTTTGTTCATGTGTCTACTATAAGCACTGAACAAGAACTGTGTTAATGGAAGGATACCATGGAAGAAACTGTTGCTCTCCAAAAAAATTGCTGCATGTCTCAAAAAACCACTTAGATGTTCCACAACGCTTCTGGTACAATGCTCTGTGGGTAGATGAGACATAAGTTGAACTTTTTGGCAGAAATGCAAAATGCTGTGTTTGTAGGAAAAAAGGCCTGTTTGTAGGCACTGCACACCAACACCAAAACCTCATCCCAACTGTGAAGCTTGGTTTCGGGCTACTTTGCCTGGGCAGCTTGCAGTCATTGAGAGAACAATGAAGTCAAAATTGTATCAAGTAGTTTTAGAGGAGAATGTCAGAGTAGAGGTCTGTATCTGAAGCTTAATAGAAGTAGGATGATGCAACAAGACAATGACCCCAAAACACACAAGTAAATCAACAACAGAATGGTTTAAAAAGAAGAAAATTTGTATTTTGGAATGTCCCTGTCTAGACCTTAACCTAGTTACTGTGACATTACCTTAAGAGGGCTGTTAATGCAAGTAATCCCAGAAATATTGATGAACTGAAACCGTTTTTGGAGGGAGGAATGGTCTAAAATTCCTGCTCACCATTGTGCAGGTCTGATCAGCAGTTACAGGAAACATTTGGGGAAGGTTATTGCTGATAAAGGAGGTTTGACTAGTTATTAAATACAAGGGTTCACATACTTTTTTCAGCCTGGACTGTGAATGATTAATCAATGTGTTTAATAAAGACATGAAAAGTACATCGATGTTCAGGTGCTCTCAGAAAAGCTGAGTCTTCAGGCGATTCTTGAAGGTTGTGAAGGAATTTGCAGAGCGAAAAAAAATGGACAATTTGTTCTATCACTGCAGAGAACCAGAGAATAGTCTGGTTTATAGCACAGGTCCAGGTGCCTTGACTTCTACAGCTAGTCATTTCCAAATTACCTTGATGCCTAGTAAACCTTCATAGACACCCCGTCTTTGATAACACCTTCTCTTCTTATGGTTCACGTTCGCACTGGACGTTTCGTTCGCACGGTCCTGGTCTTGGCCAACAGGCTCAGTTAGTTCCCAGCACTGCCTTAATGACCTTGACAGGAATTGAGGTGGACCAGATTACATTTATGTAATTTCTTTACCAGAATGACTGGGACTTTGCAGAACAATGCAGTGGAAAAGACAGTATTAACGGGAAACTTCGAGCATATTAAAGGAACAATTCAGCCCAAAATCAAAAGTACACCATTCCTTTCACTCCAAATTTAGTCAATCAGACAAGAATTTTGCTTCTTTAGTTTTGCACTGGAGCTACAAGGGTAATGTAGCTCACAAATAAGGGAAGCTACCAGTTTAGCATTGTTCAAATTGCACGTCTAACACACTATAAACAATATATGTGTGTATGACACCCTGTTATCTATAGAAAAGTCCAAAGGGATGTAGCAGAGCTAAAAAACAG
This sequence comes from Olivaichthys viedmensis, assembly GCA_028565825.1. Taxonomy (NCBI): domain Eukaryota; kingdom Metazoa; phylum Chordata; class Actinopteri; order Siluriformes; family Diplomystidae; genus Olivaichthys; species Olivaichthys viedmensis. The sequence goes on from JAOUQW010028803.1 coordinate 14,467, forward strand.
TCGTAGCTCCATCTTAATGCCGAATTAGTCAGACTCGGGTAGGAGGTGTGGCCCAAAGTTTAGAAGTGATTTGGATGATAATTTAGTTCCAATTTGATTTGTATATTTAATTTTTATTCTGCTTATTTTGCTATTTTATGAAACTGTTTATGTATGAATGGTGTTACGAAGTCAAACATTGTTTCCTGAGATGAGTGTGTGAGAATTTAGACGTGCAGGTTGCACAATGCTAAACACGTAGATCTAAGCTTTCCTTACTTATATAAATATTTTGTATAGTTAATGTGTACTGTACTTTTTTAATTAAGTTGTGTAGTTGTACGTGTCTTACACTGAATGGGATGATTATTATTATGTTTAATTGCATGCATATTTGTAGTTGTGTATTGTCTTGTATGTTGCAGACTCGATATTTCATCACGTGTACTGTTCACATACAGATGGATGGGAAGATAAGGACTCAAGGTTATTGTGTGTGCTTGATCTGGTTTATTTGCAATTAAGAGTTATTGCTTTCCTACAGTTCTCTGCTCTATGTTCTGTAGGTGTGATTCCAGACAAAGCGTGGCATCCCCCTGTGCCATTTTACGACTTTCTGACCATCATGGACGAGGAGGCACCGGGTTTTGCGGCTCAGCAGAGCCCTAAAGCAAAGCCTGTGGGCAAAAAGGACCAGTACGATGAGGAGGCAAGAACTTCTGCTGGAAGAGGAACTGCTTTTAAACCTCAAACCGCTCCTCATCATACTGAACTTTAGACTCAAGCAGCACTCAAGCTTGCAGCCTAAGACTGACTTATGTAAGTATCTCATTACGGATGGTAGAAAGAGGCCTACTCATATGTATATCTGTACAAATGCAGTTTATGTATCCACACATATTTGAACCTCCAGTCCATACACATCACTTCCTCCCATTCTCTTGTAGGTCAGATGCATGCATTTCATTATTTGTTGATCACTGTTCTTTTCACATAAACCAAATATGACAGTCTGACCTCAGCGATTTGTATTATGCTTTTGTATTATTTATATATTTATTTCTTCTTATTATTGCAGTATTTTATAAAGGAACACACCGCACTCTTGCTTATTCCTTTGTTGTCTGATTTATACCACAAGCTCAATAAAAGCGCAGATACATTACCACAGCCCTGATTGATGAGGGCTGCGGATACACTGAGTCCCGACTGCTTTCCCACCATTCCCCTCTTCGTGCCGTTCTGCTCCTGCCGTGGAAAGAGTAACATCATTCCTGCGCAACATAACAAACCTGTGTCTCATTTCCTACATTGTAAAAGTTGGTTGGAATTGTCTTTAAAAGAGGGACGAGAAACCCCACCATTATGCGAAAAAGCACAAAAAAAACCTAAGCTTTTACAAATGGGACCTCATTTGTTGTGTTTATGGATTAAAGTCTTCATATAGAGGCCTTGTAAAGACCTTATAAAGCTTTTTTTTTTTAATTCATGATTTTTGCAAGAACATTTTTTTTTTCTGCGGTGGCGAGCGGTGTATCACAGTAAAGCAGCTTTCACATAATTCACAGAAGATTTACTGCTGTGCTTTCAAATACGTTTTCTTGAATTGGGTGCAAATATTTGAAGTGACAGGAGTTTTTTCAAATATATTTAGATTTCTTTTAAGTTTTTTTTAGATTTAACAAATTAAAATAATATTAAAATAAAATCTAAGACGCTGTCCATGAGGGGTTTTTTTTTTCCCTTCTGAGTATCTCCGAGTACGTGTTGAAAATGTAATTACAAAATAAAAAAAATAAAAAACTATTTGGATGACATTTGTTTCTCAGGGTGATGTATGGAATAAAACTTTTGCATCTCCTGATGAAACTCTCGCATCCGGACGGCTGTAAATTAACGCAGCAAGTTAAAAGGTTTGCATCCCCAAATGCTTCTATTTATCTACAAAAGTAATAAAAATAAAACAATTCCATGAAGTTAAAAATGAAATGTGGGAACGTGGGTTTATCATGCAACAAGACAACAATCCAAAACATAAGGCAAAATCCTTATCCTTTTTCTTTTTTGAAAGAACGCACTAAATGTCGTCTTGGGATAGTTTACATCTTCTTCATTTTGTCCTTGGGGGTATCAACTGTATTTATAAAAAATGACAATCATGATGTTGTGGCATATGTTAATATTAGCTGTAGCTGTCATTGTAATACCCAATTTAATCAGCCTATGGAATTGTGCTCTTTCTTTTAATTGACTCTCTTTTCTTTTAACTTCTAACGGTCTCACAGGGAAGACAATATGGAGACAAAGTGATACGACCCATAGGCTACCATCTACCTTTTTGAGAGACTCTTCCAAAGCATCTACTATTTCCTGATTGCTAGAAGTAATTAAACATTTTCTGGATACGCTCGCAACTAAATGCAATTAAATACGACACATAGCAGCAGTCAAAAACTCCAACGTAAGACGCAACATCTGCTCCTAAAATCGCAGACATGTCTATCCAGATGTGAGGGTGAGAAACACCAACATCCAGATTATTAGCCAACGGCAATAAAACAGTAGTGAACTAAACAAACAGCAATATGTACTAAATGTAAGATACTGTAACAAAACAGACAATTTCTCTTTTTTAGTTGCTTGAGCACCTCCGTGCATGTCGCATTACATAGTCCGTCCACAAACGAGCTACCGAGTGGCGTGGACACAGTATTTCCAAACTTCAGACACACAGAGAATTTAAAATCTTAGGATGTCCAAAGATGCATTTCAGTACCTTTGCCATCAGTTATTACGGCAGCCCTGAAGGTAAAATAAATCAATAAATGAAAATGGGGGTGTTTTCCTGCTTTGTGTACCATAACAAAAACAAACAGCTGAAAAAAGCACCAATTTTACAAGTTGAGCCCTCAAAAAAATTTCCCTCACAATTTTCTTTCCTTAAGGTGCGCCAGAAATGTACTGTATAAAAATACAGGGGCGGGTATAAAAAAAATATATATATATATATAAATAAATAAAAATGGCTAACAGTTAGCTGGTAGTCATGTGTTACAAATTAGAACCACAGGGTGGAAGAATATAGCTGCCTTTTGTGAAATTATGAAAAAACTGCTGGAATTTTTTTTTTTGCTGTTTTTGTGGTTTTTTTCTGTTACACAAGGCCGACCAAAAAAAAAACACACCAACTATCGTCTGTTTTTGTCCTCCAACTATCATATGATCCCTGCTCTCTGTCCCAGGTTGCACATGTGCAGTTTGCAGAGTTCAAGCCTGCTCTGCCAACCCCCTACAAAATACACCCTCATAAGAGGTGAAAGGTCACGTAGGTAGGAATTCACTGAGCCACACCGACACTCCAGCTGATTATTATACACCAGGCATCCAGATTTCCTTTTGTATAAAATGCCTAAAAATGGAATTGTTTTGTAGCCGGACTCGACTACTGAAAGATGCTTGAGATAAGGGCGGAAAACCGTTCAAGGTAGCAGCCTGTTGGGGCCTCTTGCTGCGTAATTGCTATGAAAATAAAATGTGTTACGACCTGATGATGACTAGAACGTTGCTGTTACTCTGAACTGTATTTGTCACTGCCATTTCTCCTCGCATCCCCCTTAAACTGAGCCCAGATTATACCAAAGTGAATGTTTAATGTTAGGTAATTATATAGTGAGGAGGTGTATCGCACAGAATGAGTGCTCATATTCGCACGCCCTAAATTCTGTCCACTTACAAAAAGAAATCTATATGTACACATTCATTGTATAAGATGCTGTTACATTTGTACTGCCTGTAAAACAGCACCTCGGAGCCCCTTCTGGTGCAGTTTGGTTTCGTTTCTGTCTCGGGAATGCTTTCTCAGTGCTGTGTTAAATCTCTGTAGTTTAGTTAGTAAGTCCATCTTTATGAAGAATCGTTAATGCTGAAACTTTGTAATTTACTTTTATATAAGCAGCTTTTGTTTGTCTGAGCACTGCCACCACACTAATGCTTATTTCTGGATTTCCAATATTATGTTAGCCCTTAACCTAATGTTCCTGTAACTGCTGGATATGCGTATTACAATTAGGTGAATGCAAAATGGGTTTTATATTCCTTTCTTGAAGTCTGGAGGCCAATGAAGGTGCCCCCCCCCTCCCCACCACCACCACCACCAACATCTCTCTTTCTCTCTCCCTCTCTGAGCAAACACACAACCCCTAATGGACTGAGGTTAAATTGTAAAAGCTGAAATGGAAAATGAGACGGCATGACTCCGCTGGTTACCTCATGCACTTTTTGCAATAACTCTTTTCATGTGACGTCATCTTCATCAGCGGTTGGTAACGCAGTGTGCAGAAGTTACAGGAAATAGTTCTCAAAGACTGATGTTTCTATTCGGTGCTGAGCGTGGATAATCCAAACCACCCTCTCTCATTCTCTCACTCATTCACTTAACCCTCATGTAACCCTTATGACCGGTGTTAAACTGTTGCTAAAATTGGAGCAATACTAAAAATGTATTTCTCTTACAGAGATGATGTTCAACGAATTGAAATAAAAGGGTTAAAAAAATGTCGGTCACACCTGCCATCACACTTGCCCAGAGCTTGTAGTGGGCTTTTCAGCCTCTAATTTCATCAGCTAATAAATCAGATGAAGAAAGTATCCATTGAGGGTTTTAAAATAAACGGTACAGGTGTGTTGCTGTAAGATTAATGGGACATAACATTGCTCACGTCATAGTGATGTGTGATGAGGTGTTGTACTGCTTATACACAGCGTGCTTCTAATTTCTAATTTCCCGGTTGCTAAGTCAGCACAGTTTGTTTATGGCCAAACATACCGAAAGCTTAACCGTGTAATGGCATGATTATGATTGCCATTTAGCCGAATCCACAGCTCAAGATGGGGTAATGGCTGTGTCTGATTGATGGTGATGAGAAACCAAGGGTACTTTGTGCTCAAGTAAGAACCCTCTGATATGACGTAGGACACAGCAGGTGGTAATGAATGCTATGCTAACTTCACACTAAAATATAATTTACTCTGAGTTTTAGCTGTGTCTCTATCCCACTTATGGATAGGTGAGTATATTTTTGTATTGTTTAATGATTGTTGTTAACAGAGATTAGACATGTCAGAGCTCTTGAGTGTCGGCCAATACTGACTTCATTCACTTTAATAATTGGAAAAGCCGTTTAAAATGTGTTGCTGGGAGGTCGTTTTCTTTCAGCTAATAATGAAATGAACCCAATTTTCCTCTCATCCCAAATGTAGTTAATCAGCCAAGACATGTTTGGTGTCTGAAGTTTGCTTCTTTATTTTTGCACTGCATCTACAAGATTATTGTAGCTGACAAATAAAGGAAGCAATTCAGCATCGTGCAAACTGCATGTCTAAATCATCACACACTCACCATTTTAGCTCTGTGACGTTGTTCATTTATATCGATAACAGGTCACGGAGTCAGAAACCACATCAGTACATAATTACATTTTTGAACAGATTATCACGTTATAATGGAAATAATTATCCTGACTGAGCTACGTGTTAGTCAACATCCCACGCGTTCACGGCATGGATAAAAAAATGCGTCAATAAATCAGATCTGAAAATACATCAAATCCAATCTGATACTAATCTAGCATTTCAGTCGAATATCTCAGTATCGGATCACACATCCTGAGTTTTTATGATTTTTATTATTGTGTGCCTTATTTTTTATTTTATGTATAATTTTCCTTGTATTCATTTAATTGTACTATTGGTTGTATTTTTAGCTTCCTGTACTTGAAGCACCTTGAGATTTTGTAGGAAATGAAAGATGCTGTTACAAATTACATTTCTTCACTGTACAGGTATAATTTTGTTCCCCAAGGTACAAACAATGTACCCTTTAATTATGTACCTAAACTGAGATTTAAAGGTACAATACATTCAGTTTCCAATGTAAAAGATACATAATAAAGTTTTTATTTTTTTAAAGACATGCCCTTGAGGTACCACCCCAGTGACAAGAGTTTGTACTCTGAAATGTCCAGTTAAGTACCTTATTTCTAAGTGATATTACATTAAATAAAATCCAGATTAATGGTCTGTTGGGCCCTCGCTGTGTTGATGTGTGTGTTGAAGCATGGAGTTGACTTCAGTTTAGTGATTTAACCCGGCTGTGATGTCCAGCAATCGAATCAGAAGCCGGATAACAGAGTCAGAGAGCGGATGACGCACAGCTGGCTGGAATGGGAAAGGAAATGAAAGATTTGTGATAGTGGACCGTGTTATGTTTATTTGCGCTGGAGTTCCTGTCTTCACTCCCGATATCCCTTAAGGCTCAATTTCACTCATTTATCACCGTGTGGCCAGACAAAGAGCTAAACATATAGACAAACAGCAACTGCATGTGAATACTAAGTGTTGAAATATAATTTCCCCTCATATTTCCCGATGGTTTATGGCATTACTGTAACGGCTGTGCCGTAATACATTCTGCTATGTGGCAGAGCAACAATTCTTACGATTAATATTTAACGTATTTTACGTAAGGGCCATCTTTATTTTTGGTATGTACATGTATTATATCTGGAACGGCACGATAAAGTCACGGTATGATAACCAATATCACAGTTTTAAGAACATCACAGCATCTGCTTCCAACTTCGTATTTCCGACGTTATCAAATGCCATAGAACACTGCAGCAGTTAAGCAAGGGTTCCGTTTTTATCATTTCTTGCCTACATTACTCTAATGCTTAGTTTACTGGAGCACCTAAAAATATAATAGACTGGCTACAACTTGTGCAACCTGGAGTGCTGATACACGCACCCAAAAGAGAAAACACATTCGTCGCCTCTGGCTTGCTCATTAGGGATCTAGATCTACATCCGGATTTCTGTAAAGCTGCTTTGTGACAATGTCCATTGTTAAAAGCGCTATACAAATAAAATAGAATAGAATATTGTTTCATATAACACCTGATTGAGCATCACTATACTGGCTGCCTGGGTCATTTAAAATTTATTTTTGCATCCTATTGATTTTTGGAGCTCTTAGCACATGCATACACATCTGAACGTCTGACAGGCTCAATTCAATTCGATTTTATTTGTATTGCGCTTTTAACAATAGACATTGTCACAAAGCAGCTTTACAGAAATCCAGATGCAGATCTAGATCCCTAATGAGCAAGCCAGAGGCGACAGTGGCAAGGAAAAACTCCCTGAGACGACGTGAGGAAGAAACCTAGAGCTGGAACCAGACTCAAAAGGCTGTGTTCCCCAAATAGTTTTTAAGACCAAGTGCTGCCTTACTGAACGTCTTAAATCACACAAAAAAAGTAAAACACGCATTTGTTTTTATGCTTGTAAAATCTGGGACACACAACCCTCTCAATATTTGGTTGGCTCAGTCTATTACCAGTTTTAAAAAACAAATCAAGACCTGTTTTTGTACTTATTTGATTATTTCTTGTATATCTTGTTCTTTATGTCTCATTTTGTACTTCATGTGTAATTGTCTTTTAATTCATGTTGTACCTATTTATTTAATTTGATACTTTTTTGAGTATACGCCCTGTTAGTCATGTTTTGTTTTCGCCCATGTATTTGAAATGTATGTATGAGAGATGACTCCGTAAAGAGGATCACTCTTCGCTTTCAGTAGCTGTGCGTGCACTGCACCTGGAAATATGTTTTTTCTCATTGTTACCTAAATAAGTATGGCATAATGTTTACCGGTTTGACTATTTCTGACTTAATGGAAGTTTGGGTGAAAGACCACGCCTGAAGCTCCACCTTCTTCCTAGTCAACTTCCAAGAAATTCTCTCCCCGTGACGGAGTTTCCGGCAGCCACCACCTCCCCATCTCCTCCCTACTATTCAACGACTCCTACCCAAAACTCCTCAGTGGGGGGCCTGGCTGTCTTGCGCTAAGCAGAAGCCGCCCAGAACTCCAGCCCAAGTTCTCAGAGTTCTCCCCTCCCTATTATAGTTCCACAATCACCCTCCGTACCATTTAGTTAAAGGTGTGGGCTGCACTCGCAAGCTTATCATTGTACACCATCATACCAATATATTGTCACACTGATGCATCATTGTTGCAGTTTAGTTACTTAGCCTTAAGTCAAAGTCCAAGCTGCTTAACAAAATGTTTACTTAAAAATATATCATATTTACTAGTCTAAAAGATTTCTACATAGAACGTACTTGTAAGTGGGTTTGTACATGAGAGGCTCATTAAATTCAAACACCAAAAATTCTGTACTTAAGGCAAATGATGTTAAAATGCACATAATTTAAGTACTGTCGGATTGTGTTAAGTGCTACCTGATGTTAGCTAACTAACTTAACCAACAGGTGTTTGCTGCAGGTTAAGTACAAAAAGCGTCCGTCACGCCACACTTTAGTTATTCAACAAACATAGTCTAATACAGTCTGGTTCTTTTTACTGCGCTACATTGGTTAATTTGTTCATGTTTCTCAGTGTGAACACACTAGACAGTTATGTACACTTAAACATTGGAGACATAGCTCAGGTTAGGTCCAAAATGGTGGCCCAAGCGGGCGCTCTGGCTGTATTAAGGAATTTGCTGTAGACTGTAAAAGCGTAGTTTAATGAACGTTATTTAAAGTTGAAGAAAAAATTATTTTCATTTGCTAGTTATACACATCAGAGCATACAACATTCAAGTTAAAAGCGGAGTCTTATTCAAGCCAAGTTGAGGCTCAAGTTGTGAAAATCATGAATTAAGTCAGACATAAGTCCAGGATTCCTACATCACTGGTACACATAGATGCGTGTATGCGCAAATATAAATGGTCTTTATTCAGTGTGTGTCTGCTAATTAGTTTCATCATGCACATCATGCAGCATTTGACAAAATGCCAAAAAAAAGTAGTACTCAGATAATGTAACTAATCCGGAGGTCTGTTCTGTCTCACTCCAAAATAATCTTCCCACAATGAGGAGACTGGAGTCAATTCTGTAATTCCACTGAGACCACTTACACAGATTACTCGTTCCTCCATATCTGCTTTTGGAGGCTATATTTTCCAGCTCCAGCTGCTATGAAGCTTCAGTGTGTCCTGTATGAGGATTTGGCTGGATACAAGATTGTGAATGTGTTTGTTATTCTGGGAGAGCTACAGGAATGCTAGAGAGCTAGAGAAATGGATGACATTGGAACAGAAGAGTCTTGAGTTTTAGGAATTAGATATAATAAACTCTAAGACCAAATTGTATATTTCAGGGTACAAACACTTGTTGCTGGGGTGGTGTTTCTTTTTTTACCTTTAGTTAAAGGACATAGAGGCAGTGGTGGCTCAGTGGTTAGGACACTGGGCTACTGGTCAGAAGGTTGTGGGTTCAAGCCTCAGCTCCACCAAGCTGCCACTGTTGGGCCCTTAAGCCCTCCCTGCTCCAGGGGCGCTGTATCATGGCTGACCCTGCACTCTGACCCCAGCTTACCAACATGCTGGGATATGT
>JAOUQW010028804.1:0-10582 GCA_028565825.1 Olivaichthys viedmensis
CATTTAGGGGGTTTTCTCTGCTGTTAAACATAGTGGCGGGTCATTTTTGACCCTTAAGACAACACAAGGGTTAATAGCACATGCTTAGCGCACATTTTGTGTGCACAGTATTTTAAAGATCAATTCTCCATTTGCACACCATGCCTGCATAAACCAGTGATTCGTTTCAAGTTTGACGGCGTTGCCTTGGCAATCAACTCGGTCTGAAGCAATCAAACAAAACTCCAGCTGGTGTTTGTTAAAATCCCACTGAGCTGCCAGTCATTTTCTCGTCAAGCAAAAATTTCCACATGCAGTCATGAAGACAGTACGGCATTTTATTAAGAAAATTGTAACTATGCATTTTAACCCTGATGAACTTTACGTGCTCGGTTATAAAACTGAAAAATAATACTATCAATCATGTTCATATTACAGAGATGATGTTTAGGTCATTCTTCCGCTGAGAGTAACAAGGTGAAATAAGTGTTATAGAAGCATGTTTATAAATCTGAAATAGAAAGGTGGTTTAGTGGCTGTTTCATTCCCTTCATCTCTTATTTACACTCCTACCGGGCATCAGGAGGATCCCCAAGCATGGGAAGGGCTTTTATGTGTATCTTTCTATTAATATGGTTTATATTGCTATTGTAAAAAAGATACGATTAATTGGGTATTTAAAAGAAATGTTACAGGTGCATTGCTATAACATTGATGGGAACATTGCTAAGTATTTGAACAGAACAGAAAAGGAGAGTTAAAAAAAAAAAAGCATCATGTAACATGGTCCTACACACACCCAGTACACAAAACAGCAAAATACCAAATGCAGTTTATAAAAAAAGAAGTACGCACAAACGCTTTAAATAACTATTGGGTTTACCAAAACTTCCTCTCTAATTTCTGATCATGTCTTGACAATTTAGCCAGTCAGCTATATAGCATAGATATAGATTAATGCTTTCTTTAGCTGTGCAGGACTAAAAGTGTTATAATTATAACATTTCCTTTAGTGTTATTTGACATATTTGAGGCTCCACTCATGTTTAAGGTTTTCTTGCTTAGTTAAAATATATAATGGAGAAATAAGTCAATTTTACATAAACGGATTTGATTAAGCAGAAAAGGTGTTAAGAAAAAGAATCAATTAAAGGTCTATTGGGAAAAGTCACATTTGTACTGGTTCACTGACGGTTTCCACGTTTTTTTCACGACTGAGAAAAGGGAAATAATCTTAAATCTTAGGCACCTGAAAATGTTTTTTATACATTTTGTCCTAAATTTTTTATTTTATGTCTTTTGCATGAGGGTGTCAGTAGAAAATAGCCAATTTTAGATTTCCAAACATTAATTTGACAAAAATATAAACATGTTATAGAGAATTAAGTATCAGTAATAGAGCACTTTTTAGATAAAAAACATAATGAAGGCTGTCCGTAATTTTACCTGAAGAGACAGAAGCAGGTGAGAACCAAAGATCTCCAAGATTCTTGGAACAACCTACCAGCCGATTTCTTCACAAAACTGCACGACAGTGTGCCTAAGAGAACTGATGCAGTTTTAAAGGCAAAGGCTGCTCACACCTAAAAATATATAGTTTTTTATTTAGAAACTTTTAATTTCATTATGTTTGAAAGCATCTTTGCATTACAGAATTTCTTTACATGTGCCTAAGACTTTTGCACAATACTGTATATTCTACTGACAGCAAAATCCTGCACGATGAGGTGCCTTAAAATAGACAAATGACCACAAGGTGTCCGTATTGAGACAATTTCTGCAGTAACACAAAGAAAGTATTGCAGGCGAGATCAAGGCCAAGGAAAGAAAATGCCTAATCTTACCCAGCTATAATTTAAATTTGCATTTCAAAACATTGCAGTTTTTTGATTAATCTAATCCACAATTTTTCATTTACCTGAAATGTAGTTGATCAGCCAAGACATGTTAGGTGTCCGAAAGTTGCTTCTTTAGTTTTGCACTGGAGCTGGTGTTAGAAACCACTTAAGCAAATCATTTTGAGTTTAATTACCAACTTGACATAGTTTGCAGCAAATGTATAATGATTTAGAGGTGCAGTTTACATTAGCCTTGTAGCTCCAATGCAAAACTAATCAATCCAACTTTAGACACCAAATATGTCCACATCTGATGTAGACAGAAAACAATGTACATTTAATTTTTGCCCAGACTGATCCTTTAAAGAAAATGTATGGCTAAAGATACAAAGGCCTACATACATATGGTCTGGTATACATCATTTTTCTATTGGTTTCACCCCAGGAAGCCTTTATGGTACCCTGGTCTTTTTTCTTTTTTTTTTAAAGGGGGAAAAAAGTCTGAATTCTGGGATTAAATGTCATATCTACCTACATCTTTATTTGTATTTTTATTTTTTTTTACTTCTGATTGGGTTAAAGCAGTGTCAAAAACATCTGGGGAAGCACTGATGGCGTTAGATCTTAGATTTGCATGTTTAAGAAAATATAAATAAGTATTTAATTCACTCTGCTGTATGCTTTTCAGTGAATAAGTCCTAGAGTCAAAACTTGGGCTGTTAAACCTTTGTGTAATTGTATGCATGTGGCCTTGTCCTGTCTATAAAGATAGTGTGCGCTCTCAGAAAAGGGTGCTAAACTGGTAAACGTAGTTACCTAGAAAAGTAAATGTAGTGTACTTTAAAATTGATTTAAGAGACATAATTAGACATTAGGGACCACAGTTGTACTTCTAAATGTACATTTACATTGTTTTCACCTTGGGAATCAAAATGTAGTGTACTGTACAGTAGATTCCTTTCCAGACAATTTTTCATATTGTATTTCTAATCACCCCACTGAGAAAAGAGTCAATGAAGGGCCTAAATACAGAATAATAACAAGCTAACAATGGTTTTAAATTAGAAAAGGGATCTATATGTTTGTATCTACAGTATCTAAACAGCTTTATTGTTTTACCTTGCATTTCTAAATGCTTGTTCCTCCACATGTTCATATAAGATAGAAAATCATGGTCAAGACCATGTCAAAAACCTCTCGGGAAGCACTGGTGGCTTTACTCTTAACACACACGATGTAAGGGGAATTACTAATCACCAATCAGGTGTGACCCAAACCGTTAGCTTGTGTACTGCTCTGAGGTTTGAAGTTTTTTAACTGGTCGATGAAACCCGGGTTTGGACACGATGCCGGTCTCGCCGACTTCACCTGGGAAAACGCATCGTCGAATGACTGGCCTTCCCTCCACATCAGGTACCCGATGACGACAGAGACTGACCGAGAAACGCCGGTGTTGCAGTGGACCAACACCACGCCTTTCTGTAAAGAGGAAATAAGAGTTTAGGGTTGTTCTGTGACATATGGAGTGATAAGGAAATCTGAAATGGGGAAAAATGGGAAGTTGAAAGCAGACACCGTAATGTACTGAAAACTGCTGTATAATTTCTACTGTATAATTTGATGTAAATGTAAATCATAGCATGACATAATGGTGATACTAATAATGATGATGTAATACAGTGTCACACTGCTTTATAGAGAAATGCTTTTATTTTAAAACTGTAAAATGTTTTCCTTCAGTCAGGGCAATTCTTAACTGCCTTGTGTATATATACACTGTACATTTATATATATATTTATATATATATATATATATATATATAGAATCAAAATATGTTAATTTTGCGACACTCTTAGAAAAAAGGGTTCTTCGAGGGTTCTTTGGACAGTTAACCGTTCTACCTCTCTAAAGTGCAACTTGGAGCCTACTTAAAACCTTTTCTGATGGGTCCCCAAAGGGACAAAGCCTTTAGCGGTGCTTAAAACATAAGGTCTGGCCACCTAATTGTAGATAAATTAGTCCATACATGACAACCTTTTACTGTTCTCTACGGGCATCAAAAGTTTATACACAGTCATCCCTAATAAAGATGGATTAAGAGCTCGAAAACATTTTCTCGATGCGCGACTGGAAAATAACATTCTCTTAAGATTATCAGAACTTGTGTTAACACTAAACTTTGCTAGCTTTTGCACACTTGAGGAGCTCCAGCTGTTTATTTCCTCTTTCTCCACATTTCACCAAGACTATACATGGATTACCGCACACCCTGGCTCGAGCGTAACCTTTTTGGACACATCAGTGAAGTCAGAAGATTCTACTTTTAAAACTACCATCCATTATAAAGCTACAGACTCTCATTCCTACTTACAGTACAACTCTTCCCATCCCAAGCACTGCAAAAATTCCATTCCCTACTCACAGATACTGAGACCTAAACGCATTTGCAGTGAAAACGACAACTTCCTCCAGAAAAGTAAGGAAATGTGCGAATATTTTTATAACTGTGGATTTCGTAAGAAAGTCATATATGATGCCATGGCCCGTGTTACCACTATTGAGAGAACCAGATGCACTGACCTACAAACAATCCACTGCTAAGACTGAGAGAATTACTTTGGAGCTCACTTATCATCCAACTAATAAAGCAGTGGTTGAAATTATACTTAAAAACTTCAAAATCCTCCAGGACGATCCCAAGGCTGCTGCTCCTTTTTAAGGAACCTCCACTCATCTCCTACAGACGGGACACAAAACGTCAAAGACGCTAGTCAGGAGCTAATTAAATGACCTGACTAATAGAAACTACAGCACTTTTGCAAGCAAATGGTCAAGATGTTTGACATGCAAGTTTATTAACAGAACCACTAAAATCACAGGCCCTAAAGGATCAGTTTTTATCACTCGTCACTCTTCATGCATCACCGCAGTAGCTGTTTATTGTGTCTTATGCAAGAGGTGCAATCAGCTGTACATCGGGGAAACCAAGAGAAGACTGGCTGATTGTTTTGTCGCGCACCTTCATACCATAAGAACAAAGGATTTCTCCTTTCCAGTGGCGAGACACTTCAACAGCAATGGACATCACATTAATGACATCTACTTTTGCATTGCTAGCTGTTGCTATGGGAGCAATGAAGCGAGGAAACTTAAGGAAAAAGAACTCATCTACACGCTCGGAACTTTTGAACCCCATGGAATAAATGTCATGTTTTGACAATTACTATGACATCATCAAACATTTCGAATATCAGCTGGTTTCACCTCCTGCAGCCTCAGAAGCACTTTGCTTGCACAGTTGATGAAGGACTTTTTGTTCGAAACATCCTGTTTCTCTGGAAACTTTGTGTACTACGCTACAATTATTGCTGAAATACACTGCAGTTACTCCCTGGATTCTTCTTCACTATGTTTTTTTAAACTGTTGGAAGAGGAGGCGAGCAGACAAAGAAAATGGTAAAAGTGTAAATTTAACGAAAAATGGATAAAGGATTAAAAATACCGGGACTGTTTGGCAATTGTTTTGAGGTTAGATGCCAAATATATCGAAAAGACATTCCAGTTAGGCACAATGAAGATGAAGGCACTCGATTATCACATGAAATCTGAGAAGCACCAGCGTTATGCTCGCAGTCAAAGGAGCACAGCACCGTTGGATTATCAGCTACTGCCAGTTCGTCTGCTCAGGTTAGGCGTGATACAACAGCAGCTGCCCAACCGAGTTAGGCTTTTAGTAGTTTTTCACTGAAAGAAACTCTCAGGGCCGAACTTTTGTGGGTTCTTTAAACGATAAGTCGACACCAGTCATTTAAATCCAACTACGAGATCCACACAGCTTTTAATGTGATGTTCTGTGATTCAGAATACATCAAATAATCTACCTGTGGGAGAGATAAAACCGCATATCTAGCTAGATTTGGTATCGCTCCCTACATTAAACGATAATAGTAACAGTAATACGAGCTATGGCACAAGTCTTGAGCGAGAAAGCATGTCTAGCTGTATCCTTTTTATAAAAAAAGTTAAACCTCTGAAAATACTGTTAAAGAGAGCAGCTATAAATAGTAGGCTAGATCATTTTTAAAAGGCTGTTAAGCAGAGTCACATGTTCTAAGACGTTATTAACATGTTTCATTTCTTGCCCAATGTGAATCAAAGAAACGGTGATGCATGCCATATGTAACTTGATTTGGGTTTGTTCTGGATGTTGACATGGTATAATTTTTCATTTGTTCCAGTTTTAAAAAGGTATTAAAGACAACCTGAAATCAAAAGTGACCTTTTCTACGTTGTTAGCTCGTGTCCTTGATCAGATTGGTGCATGATTCATCTGTACAAATCACTTAAAAGACAAAATTCTTCTTTGTTTGTAATCTTTCACTAAAGTGCAGTGACTTTTTCCCGCCTCTAAATGCCCTGTGTTTTTTTTTTATTACGTCACTGGTAGAATTGCGGGCGGGACAAAAATAAATCATTTTATGTCATGAGTACTTGCACAGCGCAAAGAGGCTCAACCGGTGGGCCCTCTTTTTCTCGAGGTTCGATTTCTCCGTTGCTTACTGGCCAGGATCGAAAAACCTGAAGGCTGATGGCTCTCGCGTCGATACCCAACAGAGGCCCAGCTCCCGCAAGAAGACACGATCCTGCCCCACTCATGCTTTGTGGGAGCCATAGAGTGGGAAATCGACCGTGACATTGCCCTGGCCCAAAGGGAACGCGAACGGCCCCGCCACTGCCTAGCGGGGAGCGTCTACATGCCCCAAAGTTGCCGGGACCCGCTCGTCACCTGGGCGCACTCCACAGTGGCATCGGGACACTCGGGGGTGTCTTCACCTTACACCCTGCACCTGCTCAAGCCCAAATACTAGTGGGAGTCCATGACGACGGACACCCAACATTTTATCCGCTCCTGCGCTGTACGCGCCCGATCCAAGGTCCCCCAGACACTGGCCGCAGGAAAGCTGGTGCCTCTACCCATACCCCAACGTCCCTGGTCCCACCTGGCGGTGGACTTTCTGACGGACCTGCCCCCGTCAGAAGGCATCGACAGGTTCTCGAAGTCCCTCCGTCTCATCCCGCTCCCAGCTCTCCCCGGGGCCTTCGCCACCGCGGAGTGCCTGTTCCAGCAGGTCTTTTGCTTCTTCGGCCTCCCGGAAGACATTGTCTCTGACCGAGGCCCCCAATTCACCTCACAAGTATGGAGGAGCTTCATAGAAAAGCTGGGAGCCACCGTCAGCCTAACCTCAGGGTACCACCCCCAAGCCAACGGGCAGGTAGAACGGGCAAACCAGGAGGTGGGCCGCTTCCTGAGGGCGTTCTTGCGCCTGCAACCCCGCCGATTGGGCCAGGTTCCTCCCTTGGGCCGAATATGTCCAAAACTCCCTGCACCACGCGCCTCACGCCCTTTTAGTGCGTGTTGGGGTACCAACAGAAAACCAGCAGAAGACGTGGTGCCCGGCGCTCCTCCCCCGGCCTTGGACGTAGAAGGTGGGGAAGTCTACTCCGTCCGGGAGCTCCTGGATTCTCGCCAGTGACGGGGTCGGCTGGAGTACCTGGTGGACTGGGAAGGGTACGGGACCGAGGACCGGAGCTGGGTCCCGGCCCTCGACATCCTGGACCCGTTGCTGACATGGACCTTCCACGCCGACACCCTGCGCGCCTGGCCCCCAGGCCTCAGGGCCGACCACGCGGGGGTGACCGGGGGGGGGCACCGGCACGCTCCCAGAGGTAGCTCTTAGAGCCCCCCCCCTCAGTCACGCACACATCGGCGGGACTGGACCAGACCACAATTCTCAGAACCCCCCGCGCGACACAAACAACGCACCTCCACACAACTGGCTCGCCACACTTCTAACGAGCAGCGCGATTACTCATTACACACAAATACAAACACCTGGAGGCGATTACAGAGCACCTATAAAAGCCTCGCAAACGGGAACCTCTTTGCTGAGTATCCTCTAATGTTTATTATGTTACAACACGTTTTCCGGACTGCCTACCCGATCCTCGACCTATTTTCCGCCCTGGACTTCCGACCTTGCCTTTGCCCATTGGACCTTGTCAGCACATCGCCCGACCCATTGTCTGCCCCTCGACGACGCCTTTGCCTAACCCCCTTCAATTCTCTGAAGCTAGATTGCTAGCTCATAGCCTGCGCTTGCATCCACCTAGTATCTGCCCTGACAAGAGAGAGATACAGAAAAGCAGAATAGAAAAGAGAAATGAAATGGTGTAAGGAAGGAAGAAAAAAAGATGTAAAGAAAGAACAGGAATAAATGGCAGAATGGAAGGCAGGGGAAGAAGTAAGAAAGAAAGAACGTGTGAGAAAAGAAGGAAAGTATAAAGAGAAAAAGTAACGTGAGAAAAGGAGAAAAAAGAAAGAGAAATAATGTCTGCTTAGCGGTGGTCTCTTTCCACTGATGGACGGGGTCAAGGGGGGGCCAATACTTTGTGCAGAGCAACACATGGACTACAGTCACTAATTATAGACCTCATAAACTGATTAATGAGTGTGTGTGTAAATTATTATTAGGAATATGCTGATATTACGATTATCAAGCTTTACAATCATATCACAATATTGTGTTCTATATTATATTTACATATTGATAATTAGTAAATTATTCACTTAATTTATTACAGGCTATTAATGTGACAGACTTTCATTTCTGTAATTATATAACCTCACCAAGGACCCAAAATCATAAACATAAAAGCAATATATAATATAATATTATAATCATCATTGCCATACAGTGGATTATCATGTCACAATAATAATAACAAACAAACTCGGCAGCAGAATATAATATAGAACAGAATAGAACTAGAAATTGAATTCTACAAGTGATTTCAAATTCTATTAAAACAAAGTAAAAAGCCATGATGTTTAATAACGTCAGAATGTCGTTAAGCCAAACTGTTTTTAAAATAAAAGAAGTGAAACATAAATAAAGAGTTTCATCATGAGGACATTTACTTTCACTTTTCTCACTAACTCCCCATGAGAATGTAGAAAATATCTCTGTGTATCTGTACAACTGGAATAGAAATGTCTTTTTATTAAATAAATGTGTGCAGTGTAATTGTGTTACACTGGAATGCACCAGGCTGCAGAAAGTTTGTGCCGCCCCGTGGTGTATTATAAAGTTTATATTACAGTCTATAGTGTTGTATTTATAGTTTATTATACTGCAGTGTATTAGGAACAGGGACTAAACACACACACACACACTCACACCCCCATATTCTCCTCATGTGTGTGTGAGCAGAAACATTAAACTGTTCCTGCAGCTCTACAGCACCCCATGTGGACATCCATGTGCGCGCGCGCACACGCACACACAGTAAATCAGTGTGACTGTAGGATCTGATTTTAGGACACTGGGACTAAATATCACACTCACCTTATAACAGTAAGAAAGTGTTATTAATGAGTTTATTATAGAAATAGAGAATGTATGTGGTCACAGTGCATGAACAAAATAAAAACAAGCAAATTACATTATATTCATGAAGATAACAGTAAAGAAATAAAAAAAATACATAAAGTGCATCTTGATACACACAAAAGTCGAGAATAAAACTTGTTATATTTATTATTAACTCAAATCTGCTTCTTGAATTAAACTCATTTCTGTAGGAACAGACGAGTTACTGAACTATCATGTTCTCAGTCTTAACTGTAAAAACCTGCCCTTCTGGCTACTTATTAAAATAGTTTTGTAAAGAGGGTGGGTAAAATAACACTGAAATAATGCATTAGGATGTATATGTAAATTATAACTATATATCCTACAGGTGTATACACTACACGAGTATGCACACTACAGGCCTTAAGTGTGGAAGCAAACCGTGATTTATCAAATATATGTCATAATTTAGTCAATTTGCCAACAAACAACACAACATGTTTACTGACTTTTAGTTAAACTCAGAAGAAAGTGCACTAAACAGAGGTTTTTAGAGAGAGGTGTACCTCACTGACAGTTTTCTGAAGCGTACATCTTTATAGCTTTAGTTAGAAGAACAGAATTGTAGAGGAACATCATTAAGGTACATAATTAAGCCTTAAGGACCACTGCTGTAGCTTTAAGGGCCCATTTACATTGTTTGGACTTTGGCGAGAGGTTCAGACTGCATTCCTGCTGAACCATCATGTGGGTCATAAATAATGTCTGGCTGTTAAAAAAAAAAAGCATAAATAATTTTATTAAATCAGCCGTAACAAAGGACAGTAAAGTGCAGAAGAAACGTCCGATATTAAAATCAATCAGACGTGTAAACACCAATAAATCGTCTTCATGTCAGAAACACAGCAGGAACTCCTGCACAAACCCTAAAGGTGGTTATCGCCCCCTGTGGACGGTGAAGAGAATTGCAGCCTGAGGCACTTCCCCTGTCTGTCTTTGGAGGCTCATGAGTGAAAAAGAAAAAACAGCTTGAAGCACTTTTTTTAAATAAGAAAAGTTTTGGGAGCTGTAGCGATCACAGTTTGAGGCTTTGGCATTGTTAACTGGTTTGTTTTCAGCTTCAGTGATCTTGGATTATTTTCCATCAGTGATGGAGTTTGATGGTGGGGTCGTGTCCTGATTCTCCTGTACAGTGCTCGTGGCTTCAGTTTCAGTCTCTGCATCTGTAGCAGATTGTTAAACAAAAAGAGGAGGAAGAATCATACTCTGAGATCGTCTCAGCGTTTGAGGTTCCTCTTGGTTCCTGTGGTGTTTTGGTGCTGGAAGTCCAGCAGGATCTTCAGCTGGGATCA
>JAOUQW010028805.1:0-10582 GCA_028565825.1 Olivaichthys viedmensis
TGCATATATCATTTTTAACCTCTTGGAATTCAAAAATTAAATTTTCTTTCCATTCAGAGACAATGGGGGATGCAAACTTTTGCTCTCAGCTGTAATGTTTCAGTTTTTTAGTATTGCTCCACTTTTAGAAAATCGATTGAATAGAGAAACACAGAGAAACTTCAGGCTCAAATGTGCGCTGCAGGTTCTCCCTTTTCTCATGGTGGGAGCTCAGGGGGCTCGCCGTACCACCCATCAGCCAGCAGTCGAGAGGGATCTCCCAGTAGCCCCAGTCCGCGCCGCCGCGCTCAGAGAGACACCCCTGAGCTGGGGGAGGCCAGCGACGACGATCCGCACATGGTGAGGAGTCCTATTCGATCTAAATTCACTCTGTAGGTCACTCAGACATGCACGGCCTGCTTCTGCGTCTCTGAAGATAACCGAACAGTAATCAGCATCAGTCTGTACACATCCAGGATTTAAAAAGGACTCGCTGTGTACTGTGTGTGTGTCTGTGTGTTTTCAAACTCTGCCATTGTTAAGAATGTGGGAGAAAAGAGATAAGCCCAAGGAGGAATGCGGATGTGAAGCAAATCACAGTGACAGCTGATAAACGCCTCTCGAACGCGTTATGTAAATGTAAAACTATGCCTGGTTCCGACAGACCTCCTAAAAGTCCTCCTAAAAGACCCAAAAACATGGAACTCTCACACTGAAATAATTCACAGTGAAGTTTTTTCATCCTCGCTAAACATTACATCATTCCCACCTCCTTCTCACAAACAAACAGACAACCCATCTAATCACGCAATCATTAGTGGGACACATCACGGCTTTATTACGAGACACATTTGCTCGTTGCAGCATAAATTTCCACTGAGCTAGCACATTTTCCTCTCATTCTTAAATTGCATGTACCTACGGCAAACCTCTAAGCACTCAAACACACGCGCGTACACACACACACACACACACACTTATTGGAAAGAAAAGCCACTGCAGAGAGCACTTGTGCCGTCAAGCTTTTCTGAGCCTTAGATAGAGACAGCTATATATAGACACAACTATTATTCCAGAAACCACATTACAATTATGTGTAATTACCTTCGAGCGTGTCCTTTACCTGATGACAGTGACAAATGAAGCACTTTTAGCCCCCCTCGCATGTGTCCTGCACACAGTAACAAGGCCTCAATTACTCTGCGGCAGTGTTAATATCATCAAGGGCTTTTCCCAAATCACTCCATGAGTATGTGACGTTTGGTTTCATGGACCATCAGCGATCATCATGCTCACATCAACAACCCACGTTCAGTTTTCCAATCAAAAAACCTTACTCAGGTAAAAGTACGGTTACTTAAAAAGATTTTCAGAGTCGACAACTAAAGCTCAAGAGATACGTCAGTAGTTACGCCGGGTTTCCTTAATAATCAGACTCATGTTACGCAGGTGATTAAATCGTTTTCTGGGCGGCACATTCAGATTATTAAAACTGCCAGCGTGCAGTTCGTGCGGGTTGCCAGGTGTTTCTTATGTAGAGGTGTTGGAGAAGGAGAACAGCCCTTTTAAATCAAGCTCTTGCCAAAAGAAAATGTGGACTGATAAAGTTTTTTGCTGTCAGTTGCAATGTGACAGCACAAAAGCAAGAGACATTTAAAAAAAAGTTTCGACTTGTAGGATAACATACAAATGAGAATAAGGCAAATATTCAAATAAACATCTATTAGTAGCTGTATATATTGAGAATATACTGAAGCTGATTTCCATGAATCGTCCCAGCTGTGACAATCACATTAATTTGCCGTCTTTTTAAAATTTGTCTCAATTTAGCAATTTGGGATCCACCCACATTAAGTGGCTGCCAGAATATACCACAGTAGGGGTAGATCCTAATAATAATGGAAGCGGGACAATCGACAAAAATGCGGACTGAATTTAAGATTCAATGGCAACTTACTGCCAAGTTACTTACTCACATTAAAACGACATATTGATTTGTTTTTTACAATTCCCTTAAAAGTCAGAATAGAAATCTGCTTCTCACTCATACTCTCTCTCACTCCTATGTTTCTGTTCTGACTTCTGACATTCAGTTTGATTCCACTGAATTGTGTTTTAACCTTGTTATCTACTTCGAGGTAAATGAATTATGTTACTTCCTCTGGAAAAGAACCTTTGCTTGGTTCAGGGGGCGTGGCCATGTGAGTGATATGAAATTAGCCTTGCCATCCAATTGCCAACCCAACACTGACCTCAAATCACATTAAATCACTGCAATTCGTGCACTTAATGAATTATATATGGCTCATGTTGATTTAACTCATCATTATAGTGTTGCAGGTACAGTATTTTAAACAAAATCCCTTCAGTATTAGGAATTATAGCGTGCATATGAAGCCAATACAGTGATGTCACTATGTGGTCGTTCATTTTGCCCCAAGGAAACAAATCAGATATTCTGCAAATGCAACTTTGTCCTCTACATAATTAGACAATGCCACATTTCTTCTCTTCCTCCACCTAAGAGTGCTTGTTGTTTTGCAAGCTGTTTTCCAGTCTGGTTGTGCTGCTCCGTAAACGATGAGAGCTCCGTCTCTCTTAGCGAGAGCCCATATGTTAGAGAGGAGATGCTCAGCGAGAGCTGACTCGTCTCTCTCTGTCATCCCAGTGTGACTCCATTCTCACCCATTAGGCAGTGCCACCAGGGAACCAGCTGAACTGAGATCGAACATGGTGACTAGCATCTCATTAATTCGGAGCACCGTGTTGTTATCTGTGCTCTCTCCATGATGGCTACGAACATATTGCAACTACATGTTGGTGCGTTGGCGGCCGTGGTGAAGAGTATCTGTGTTTCTTTTCTACTTCAGATGAATCATCACAACTCTGACGTGGAGGACGAAATGTAACGAGGAAACACTCAGGTAATGAATATTAGCCAAGCATCGTACATGTGTATTCACATACAATCACAGATATACAATTGTCTCTCATTTATTTGAGATTTACTTGTTATTAACCTTTAGGTTATAATATTGCTCTGGTTAGATGCATTAAATGCCTTTACATTTACAATGGTCGCATTATAATACTTTATTATGCTCTTAATAAGTAATTGATTACCCATAGTTGATATATTGCTCAGCTATCCATTAAGCATTAGTTACTACTAAGTAATAGATTAGGTATTTAGCAATAAGCCACTGAGTCATTGGTAACTGAGTTTTGTTTTTCAGTACTTAATAATTAATGCACACATTAACTTTGTACTAACTGCTGGTTAAAACAGCGCCAATGAACTGCTAACTAAGTTTGCTCATATAAAAAAGGAACATGGGAACTTACTAGCAATTATGCATTAGCCCTGTTAATTAAGTTGCGATTACAATTGTGCAGCCCACGGAGGGAGGACAGTCTTGAGATCTTCTCAGATATTTACTATCACCTGCACATATTTGGTTGTGTTAATATGCTCAGCAGGCTTTCTTTACATTTAAAATGTAGCTATAGATAATTAGCGTAATCAACCGATCATTAGCTTCATTAATGGGACTAATGCATAGGTAATAATACGTTCCCATGTTACTTTTTATATCTGCAAACTTATTGATCACTGTATTGGCACTGTAATAACCAGCAGTATACAATCTATTGGTAACTAAACTTAACTAATCTAAACAAACTAAACTATAGGTAATGATACATAATGGTGATTCGTCAGCGCCTAAAAAGTGCAATATGGTGTCCCACAAGGTTCTGTTTTAGGTCTGTTCTAGCTTTATATCCAGCTCCTTCTACGCTGATGTTACACAATTATACTTATCGGTTTGGCCAGATTTAGCAGCACAGCTGTGCAAAATGGAAGACTGTGTAAAAGACGTAAAAGCTTGAATGACTAGAAATTTCTCCTAAATTCTGATGAAACAGAAATACTGATGTTGGGTATTAAGTCTGCCCGAAATAAGATCACTGATTTCACTCTAGAGCTTGATAGTTGTTCTGTGGAACCAAAAGCTACAGTTCACATTGACGCTGGTTTATCATTTGATTCCCATGTAAGTAACATCTCTAAAACTGCTTATCATCAACTGAGAAACATCGCCAAAATCAGACATATGCTATAACCCTACATGACACTGAGAAACTAGCGCATGCTTTCATAACCTCTAGATTGGACTCTTGTAACGTGTTGCTGGCTGGAGGCCATGCTGTCTCTTTAAGGAAGCTTCAGCTAGTTCAGAATGCAGCAGCCCGCGTCCTTACCAGGAAAAGAAAGTTCGAGCACATTACCCCGGTTCTATTTAAGCTACACTGGCTGCCTATTAAGTTCTGCATAGACGACACAGTCCTGACCTTTATAGCTCTAAATGGTTTAGCTCCGGTGTATCTTGCTGATCTTCTGAAGCAGTACAGCCCATCCCCAGCCCATTCACTCAGCTGAGGCAGGTCTACTGTTAATCCCGAGCATCACTCGCAGCTCAGCCGGTGGAACATATTTTTCTTATAATCGCCCCAAAAACTCTGGAACAGTGCTCCAGAGAACGTTAGGAACGCTCTATAGCTCTATAGGTGTTTTTAAATCCAGATTAAAAACATACTTGTTTAATTTAGCAAATTCATAGATACTGGGTCTTTTATCTTGTTAAATAAACTTTTCATGATTTATAGCACTATCACTATATTTATAGTCAATTCATTATTGATTGTGCATTGGTTCTTTAATGTGCTTTATCGAAAATACTTTGTTTTGAGTCTTCTATTCAAACAGTGAATTTTAGTGCTTTAGGGATGGCGCTCGAGTTTACCTGATCCACAGCAGAGTTGCGCTTTGCACCGAGGCTAAAGTTGTCCCTGCACCGCTGTGTAAACACAGTGACCTGACGTGACCGAGTCTAAGTTTGGATCCCAGTTGATCCTCCGGTCCTCACTGATGGCAAGAGAGGCTCTGCGTTGTCCTTTTCATCAGACAAGGTGACCGGTCTTTCTGTGGAAACACATGTACCCTCCCTGATTTTCACCCTATTTTCATCTCAAATACTTTAATGTTGTCGTCCAGCCAGCAGAACCTCATGACCAGCCGAGTGCTGATAATCAGTTATACTATAAGATACTGTGATATTTAACACTCATGTTAGCGGTTCTTAGCTTGCTAGAGGTTCTACTTGGAACTCTCTCTGAGAGGGAAACACTCTGTTTATGGTTCCTCCAGAGGGACAAGCCGCAATATTGTGCTAGATGGAACCTTTTCTTCTAAGAGTTTAGCAGTGGAACACTACAAATTCATGGTAACCATACAATATCAGTACCCAATATCACAGTTTTTGATTTGTCATAGTACACTAAGAAAAAGGTTCCGCAGGGGTTCTTTGGATGGTTAATGGTTCTGACTTTGTAAAGAGGTTCTACCTGGAGCCTGAAAGGAAAACCCTCTGTTCCCTCTAGAGGGACAAGCCGAAAAACCCTTTAGGGTGCTAGATGGAAGCTTTTTTTCTAAGAGTTTAGTGGTGACACACCACAAATTCATGGTACGATATTGATACAATATCACTAGGAACTAGGAACACATGGGAAAAAGGTTCCTCAAGGGTTCTCTGGATGGTTAATGGTTCTGACTTTCTAAAAAGGGTCTACTTGAAACTTTTTGTGAAAGGAAAACCCTCTGTTTTTTCTAAGAATTGAGAGGTGGAACACTACAAATTTATGGTACCATAAGCTCTTGGAACTAGGAACACTAGGAAGGACCTCAAGGGTTCTTTGGATGGTTAATGGTTCTGGCTTTCTAAAGGGGTTCTACTTGGAACCTGAAAGGAAACCCCTCTGTTCTCCCTAGAGGGACAATCCAAAGAACCCTTTAGAGTACCAAATGGATGCTTTTTTTCTAAGAGTTTAGCGGTGACACACCACAAATTGATGGTACGATATCGATACAATATCACTAGGAACTAGGAACACATGGGAAAAAGGTTCCTCAAGGATTCTCTGGATGGTTAATGGTTCTGACTTTCTAAAAAGGGTCTACTTGAAACCTTTTGTGAAAGGAAAACCCTCTGTTCCCCCCAGAGGGACAAGTCAAAAAACCTTTAAGATGCTAGATGGAACCTTTTTTTTCTAAGAGTTTAGGAGTGGAATACTACGAATTCATGGTACAATAACCATACAATATCACTAGGAACTAGGAAAACTAGGAAAAATGGTTCCTTAAGGGTCCTTTGGATGGTTAATGGTTCTAAAAGAGGTTCTACTCTGAACATTTTGTGAAAGGAAAACCCTCTGTTCCCCTTAAAGGGGCAAGCCAAAAAACCCTTTAGGGTGCTATATGGAACCTTTTTAAAAAATATAATAACCATACAATATCACTACCCAATATCAAAATTTTTGTATATCATAGAACACTAAGAAAGAAGTTTACTCAGGGGTTCTTTATATGGTTTATGGTTATGACCTTCTAAAGAGGTTCTACTTGTGAAAGCAGTTCAGTCTAATGCCATAGCATTTTTGTCACTTTTTTGCTTAGCACCTTATTCTTCTAAAGTGCAAGTCAGATTTTCCAGAGTCGAAGAGGATAATCTCAGTGTTGGATTGTCACAACTTGGCCCACTTCAGTACTTTTCCCATTTGCAACTCAGCCACTCGTGAGTTAAAGAAGTTATAGCGAGTTCTATAGGGCCGGTTCTCATCTCCCCATACGCTGCTCTAAAGCACCTGACCCAGTTCATGAAGAGCTACTAATTGCCTGAATAAGGTGCTCTTGAGTAACAGCACAGCTCCTCCAGGACTGAAGCCGGAGTCTCAGTGTAATTTATCAGCGTGCACTGCAATTCACTTCCTCCTGTAATTCCACTTCCTGTTCTGAACTGCCAAACCTCGGAGCCATTCATCTGCAGGTGGAGAGCAACAGCTTGGTTTCTCTCCAGAGAGCTCAGAGTTTAATATAAGCTGGAGAGACTGAGAGAGATACTGAGAGAGAAAGAGAAAGATGTATCTGAACCAAAGGCCACTCCAAGTCATTTGTTAAAGAAAAAACAGTGAATACATTCACATTTATTTATTTGGAAGATTGGGTCTGAGATAAATGAAATGTACACAATGTCCCCAAATCTAGTCAATCAACCAAGACATGTATGGTGTCTAAAGTAGGTAATAAGTAAGGGAAGCTGATAGCCACCAGTTTAGCATTGTGCACCAAATCTGCACAGTGGCGTCTCCTCAAACGACTTGTCAAGCGGAGTTGTTCAGTGTCTCTAACAGACTTGCTGGTGTGCTTTCTGACACTGTATGACGTACTGTCATCTATAAACACGGACAAAAGGACGGCACAGAGCTAAAAACAGTCCGAGCGTAAAATCTTGAGGCCGAATCCCTTTGAGCGCATAGTTTGGTGTCACTCCACGCCAGCATCAGACTCAGGTAGGAGGCATGGCCTAAAGTTTGAAAGCGGAATTGTACATTAGGAGAGATTTGGATAATAATGTAATTAATAATTTTATATGGAAATATTCTGCCATTTTATAAAACTTGTAAACTATGTAAATGATGTCATTTGAGGCATCAAATGCTAAGCTGTTATAGTGGCTATAATCTTCCCTTACTTGTTAGCTGCATTAACCTTGTAGCCCCAGTGCAAACTTCAGACACCACACATGTCGTGGCTGATCGACTACATTAGGCGTAAAGGGGACATTATGTACATTTCATTTCTGGCCAAACTATTCCTTTAATTGTTTGCTGTTATCCCCATCCAAAAGTGTAAAATCAAGATTGGAATATGTATCTGCAGTGCAAAACTTGCAGAGAGTCCGCCAAGTTCTGTAAGCTCTTTTAATTACATATTGTTCACCTGAAATCACGTGCAGCCCCATCACTGAACATGAACAATGCCTCCCACCAAATCTGGTAAGAAAAAACCCAACTGTTTTTGAGTGCACCGCTGAGCCCCTGCTTAATCGCGGGTGATTACAATTTAAATCCAAATCCCTGATCAGGTTACGGCACTTTCCTGTTAAACTGCTTTATCATGCGGCCATCACCATTTATCCTCATTCATTCTCATCGCTACCATAGAAACAGTTTCCATTCACCTCCATTCACCTCATGTCCATTGGCATCATAGAAACCCTGTTGCCATGGCAACCTTAAACAGTATCTAGTCACTGTCTTTTCTCTCGCCATTTGTCTCTATTAGAAACTTAAAACATAAATTTTCAACGCAAAGGAAACAGGAAAACAGGAAACAGGAGTCTGTGTCTTAGTCACAGCTTCTGGATTGGTTCAGTTTATTGGCAAGAGATTTAATATGATCCTGGAACTCAAATCTGAGCAGATACAGTTTGGGGAAGAACTGATGCCTGAAACATATTTGACTCCTAAATTCAAAAAAATTGTTCAACTTCACTAAACAGGTCTAATTTGAGTATTTAAATAAACAGATCTAAATTTGTCTACAGACCCTAATTAAACAGGTCTGTATATGACTGCTAAACTCAAACGGGTCTGTATTTGACTATTAAACTCAAATAAACATGTCTGTATTTGATTATTAAACTCAAATAAACAGGTCTGTATTTGACTATTAAACTCAAATAAACAGGTCTGTATTTGACTATTAAACTCAAATAAACATGTCTGTATTTGACTATTAAACTCAAATAAACATGTCTTTATTTGATTATTAAACTCAAATAAACGTCTTTATTTGATTATTAAACTCAAATAAACATGTCTGTATTTGATTATTAAACTCAAATAAACATGTCTTTATTTGATTATTAAACTCAAATAAACATGTCTGTATTTTTCTGTTGAACTCAAATAAACATGTCTGTATTTTTCTGTTGAACTCAAATAAACAGCTTTTACTTATCTGTCATACTGTTTGTTTGTTTACCAGGTTCACTTTCCAGACGTGGAGAGAGTGGAGTGGGTCAACAAAGTAAGAAACAGAGACACACACATACACTGAATACACACACACACACACACACACACACACACACATACACACACTGCTCAAACTCAGTGGTATAAATAGCCTGGCATCTGGAGCAGCTGAGTCTCTCCCTCTGTGTCTCTCCCCCTTCTCTCTCTCTCTCTCTGTCTCTTTATCTCTCTGTCTACCATGCTGTATCGCTCTCACCCTCCTGTAAACACACACACACACACACACACACACTTCCTTACTCTTTCTCTATGTCACAGTCTCTTTCCTCATTCCTTCCTTCTCTCTTTTGCCCACACACACACACACATAGACACATGTACGTGAGTATAGGACATATACTTCAAGTGCAAGTTGTGGCTCAACTGTTTGGCAATAACGATGTTACAAGGCAAGAGAGAAAAAAACAACAGTAGTGTAATAGAAAGGGTAGAAAGATTAAAACACAAACAAGTTGACTAAATAGATATTTTTTAAAAGTTATCAAAGTTTGTGATTTCAGTCACGTCTGAATCTGTCATGTCAGCAATTTTAATGGTTCCCGCATGTGAAAAGATTATAGCATCTTTAAACCTGATCTAAAATTAACTGTAGCACTAACACCAGGTTTCATCAGTCCTGTGTTAACTGACATGTTGCCAAATATTCCATTTAATCCTTCAGTAAAGGTGTTTTTTTCATGTGTGGAGGCTTCTTAGTGGTTGTCCAGAAAGCTTGTTTATTTAAAAAAAAAAAAACTTTTTTTAAAAATGACAGTCTTTGACCCCCTGCAGGAAGTCGAATGCCCTCAATGGCACATTTTTGCAGACACACAGCTCACTACCAGTCCGCGGCTCTGTGGTTAGGAACCTCAGGCCAAGACCAAGACTGTTTTTGTTGACTAGACTATAGTATTATATAAAGTATTATTATAAAGTCCTGAACACTAGAGTGTGATGATTCAGGAATAAACTCCTGTTAGATGCTGATTCTGATTATATGGATAATAATTTGGGTCAAATTTGTCACATTTTTCTATTTAAAACAGAGGCTTTCTCAGTATTTCTGTATTACGTAAACTGATTCGGGGGCGGAGCTACGTACGAGCTCAGTTTGTGATGTCACTAAATAAACTCCATGGATTTGGACCTTGACACTTAGAGCTTTGGTACTTTAAGCTTATTTTTCAGTATTTAAGGTACATGTATGTCGGCTTGTTGAAGATGAAGGTATGTTTTATTTGAAAAGACGTTTAATAACGGAATACAAATGTTGTAATAAGCATAAAAATGTTAATAAACAAAAATCGTTAATCAGGAGTTTGAATAAAAGGTAATTTGCGAAAAATCTATATCGTGAAGTCTACTTCAAATACATACAGGTAACTGCAAAAGTTTGCACACACTTAAATATGCAAACTTTTGCACAGAAGACAAAAAAAAAAGTATTTATAGCAACAAGACATTTAGTGTGTTCGGTTTCACAGATGTTCATTCATTATCACAAGTAACAAAAATGAATTTTTTTTTGTGTATGTTAAGATATTAATAGTTTGTAAAAACGTTTGCATCCGCCTTTCTGAATAAATAACTTTATCTAATAACTTGTATGTCCACTCTTTGCCTTTACAACTGCCTCCAACCTCTTTCACATCCTCTGAACAGCTTTTAGGTCCTCTCAGTTGTAATA
>JAOUQW010028806.1:0-10580 GCA_028565825.1 Olivaichthys viedmensis
TATGTATTGCTCTTCTGATGGTGTGCTCACTTTTGGTCTGTGCCTGATCGTGCTTTGGATACAACTGATCCAGTTTCGGCAAAACGTTTTAAAGTGTAATACAGTGGCGATGAAAAAAATCCCAGATTTTCAATGTGTTTTGGATCCCACTGTATGTCTTTGGAAAGATCTCCTTAACTAACCCACTGTCTTTTTGTCTTATTTTTAGAGTGAGTTCGTTCATCTGACATGCAGGAAGCTTTTCTGTAGCTCTTAAACTTTGAATTGACATGTCACTTGGCTAGAGCATTGGCTTAATAGGTTAAACAATAAAAGACACTCATACTCAACAATAAAACCAAATTGATAAACCCACAGCAAAGAACAAGGTTCAGCTTTTGTGTGTAAGTGGCATTAAAATATCAACTAATAAAAATGTATGAGGCTGCATTTTTATTACAAATGAATTTCAGTGGTACTATGCACCCAATTAGCAAGTGCTACCCAGATAGCTCAACCCCGAGAGAGGAGAGAAAAGCTGGACTGCAGCCTGAAGGTTTCTTATTCAAAGCATGTGTTTGTAGCAGAAAAAAGGAATTCAGTTATAGAAGAAGTCATCACACATGAAATGCCACTGGTCCATTGGTTCTGTTCCTTCAGGACATTAACACACACACACGCACACACACACACACACACACACACATACACACACACAACACAACACAACACACCATACACATCGGTCGTCTGTAAATGATTTATAGAGCCCAACACATGGAGCACTGATGATACGACCTGCCTTTGGACGAGAGCACAAGTGTGTCCCTTTGTCCCTGGATATTCATAATAATGTTTTTTTTTTACACCTCAGCTGAACCTTGACGTGACAGGGGAGGAGGTCCCCCCCCATTCTAGTAAATTCAGCTTCTGGCTAACATTTGTGTCACATTTATTAGAGAGGGAGCAGTTCAGCTCAGCTCATGTAATCTTTCCAGATAGGACAGGGACACACGTCACACTGACCATCAGGTAATTATGACTTTATAGTATAGTTGGGGGCTGTTGTTTGGAGCACAGTGTCACTCACACTAATAAAAGAGCTAATGGCCTGCTAAACCTGAGCATTATAGGAATATAACAGGAATATAAGAAAACAGATGTATAAAAACAGGGGTTGTATGGTGAGGTTAGTTGTGTTTGCGCATAAACGCCTCTGCCATATTAGTAAGGGAGCACGAGTTTCAGGATATTGCAGCATTCTGTCTGGAGGGAGAGTTATTTAAAATGCTTAAATGACTCATTCAGTGAGATTGACTCTTCCCTCATTTCAACCTTTGGGCCATTTTTAGATATTTTCTCTCATATTTACTATGTTTTGCCTAAATTATCACTTACGCAAATGATTTTTGGTCTAGATTTTTAACTAGAATTGAACTTTTCTTTTATAGTTCTAGTTTAAAACAGAATGGATGTGTGAACGTGTAAGTGGTGCAGGCTTAGATTACAGTGTCATGGAGTACAGGGCCATCCTCTTGAAATAAATATTATTATTATTATTTTATCCATAAAGACTTTTTAGAGCATTTAAAGTTCTGCAGACCCAAGTTATTTTAATCCATTTATCCATTATAAAAGATTATTGCTGTATTTTCAGTAGAAGTATGATCTCGGCAGTTGCAATTTGATTAGGAATTTCAAACCATGTTGGAGTGTGAAGTCCGAACAAAAATAATCTATTAAGAGTATCAAATTATCAGCTGCATTCTTTTTAAGGCTAAACATTCAACATGATAAACCATGTACACCGTGGTGTATGTCTGAGGCCTTATTACTAAATGGCTACCATTACACAAAATCTGATATGAATGTTTATTTAGCTAGCACACATTTATCTGGAGATCATGACGTTAAAGAGAAGCGTCATTTGGTGGAAGTTTTAAACCACTTTCAACTGGAGTCAAGCAGGCGGATAATTGAGCCTTTGTGTTTTTAAGAGGGTATCAGCTGATATTTTAATAAAAATGCTTGTTCAGTTCACTTGGCATGAGTCAGTTGGTGATTACAGAGTGAAAAACAATGGCTGTGGCTAATTAAACTGTTTAGACTCAACTGCCAATTTGAAAAAGCAGAGGTTTGTTACTGGTCATTATTTTTCACCAGCACTCACATCTATAAACATGTTTTTAAACAACTACCTCAGGAAAAGCACAAATAAATGGTATGAGAGAAAATAGGTTTCATGATTAAATCCATTTTCTCAACAGATTACGAGTGCATGGATCAATACAGAGCCAACAAGTGAACTCCACATGACTTAAAGCATGAAAGTGCTGCATTATTAATACTTAAACAACTAATAGATACTATTTCAATCTGACTGGAACGTTAGGCTTATACGGGCCTAATATTCCAGATTTAAACGGCACTTAATGGAAACAAAGTCGGTATGTGGTTCGACAACACAGTCTCAAGATTGAAAATTTGTAAGAAGCCGCAAAGAGACAAAGTTACGAATGGTAAAGGTTAGGGCAGGGGGTGGGATTAACACTTTTATTTACATCTTCATACATATGAATTCCAACATAATGACTATCACTCCTTAGCATTACTATGAATAATGTATGATTTTGTTCAGATTGGAAGTATACAGCCCTCATAGACAGACTTCTAGATATGAATCAGTAATTACCAGAAGGAAGATTTTCTAATGACCTCTATCTTATCTATGACTTTATTTGCATGCAATCCCACATTCTGATTGGGACATTAGTTATTATTATTATATGGAGCTCGTCTGATATGTTACACAGAGCAAGAATAAAAAAGGTCATGTACTATTACAGGGTCTAATTTAAGAGACTGCAGTATTCATTATGCTTTAAAATAACAAGATGCAGGTCGCTGTGGAGTTAAAAACCTAATGAACATATTGACATTTACAACTGCACAGTAAACAGTAATTTTCAGCATTTTCCCTCATGTACTGAGCAGGCCAACCATAACTGTAACCTTGTAACGGAAAGCAGAAGCTTAACTAAATCAGAAAAATAAATGAAATATTGTGACAGAAATAGAAAATGTGGTACCAGAATGCATTTTAAGCACTGACATATTAATTAGAGCAGTATCATTAACAAAAGTATCATTTGAAGAGAGGATTCTATTGCCAGTAAGCAAGTTAGCATGCTTTTTTAACTGTTTTACATTTACTGTATGTGACTTGTCTTATAATCTTTTCTATAATGTACTATAATGATGGGATGTGCCTATGACTGATGTCTGACTTAAAATAAGCCTAAATTATATCAGCATTTCTAACCATCACCAAAAATACATGTACAAAGGGTACTACTACTTCATTAACATCAATGCACTGTTAGGATGGAACAGCAGGTAAAGTTGGGACTAAACTATTGATTTTCACTGAGATGTGAGTGTGTGTAGCCCACACCTGTCTTTTTAAGAGGAGAGTTTTAAAATCTCTTGAGAACAGGTGAGAATTATCTGTGTATGACTGCTATTCACCTGAATACTGAATACCCTCCCTTCTTTTAGAACTTTAATTTGCTTATTTGGTTGATCTGTAAAAACCACCACTATAAAATGAAAAAGCTTGAACTGCTGAATAAAACCACTTGGACTCTCCATGAATACTGTTAATTCCTGTATAGACGAGAATGAGAAGGTGTTCCAGCTTTTCTCCTAACAGCACACTTTGCAAGTAATTCCGCTCTATCAATTAACCAATACAGCTAATACTAATTCAGTACACAGTGACAAAATAAAGTGATATACAGAAAAAAGCTAAATGAGTCTTAGTAAAGCTCCTGTCAGTCTTTAAAGGAAAGTGTGCATGTGTGTCTAAGGGAGAGATATTGTACTCTTTGAGGCCCCTGACCCGAATGTGTCATATGAATGCCTTTTCAATTGTATGGGGCGTTAAAAAAAAAAAATCCCATCACCTTTTGTGCCCAGATCCTGACAGCAGTGTGTCAACTGTTTGCTCTCAGCAGCATTGAGAAGTCTCTCTCTCTCCATCTTTTATCCTGACAGCAGTAGAGGAATGGAAGAGGGAAAGAGGTGACTCCAGACAACTCGAGGCTATCAAAGAGGGGGAAAAAGGTACACCTAAAATCCTAAAAGATTTTCTTCTCCTGCTTGGCTCTGAAAAATATGCATTTTCTTTTTCCAAGAAAAGTGTCATCTTCCTCAGTTCCTGCAGTTCAGTCAGACGGTGAGGAGGGAAGCCTCATTTCATTTGAGTGACAGCCCATGTAGAAATGTGGGGTTGAGCCAGATGACTAGGAAAAGCTGAATATGGGGAAAATGTACAGTGCAGTGTCATCTAGTGAACTTCAGCTGAGGCATTCTTTCAGAAGAAACTGAAGGTAGTGGATACATTATGAACCTGGTGTTCTGTATGCTTTTTTCATGGGTTTATATATGTTGTCTTTATCCTCTTTTATAGAAAAAAACAGGTCGTTATGGGACTTTCACGTGTTAAAAATTACAGAATGTTTTTTGCATATAAAAAAATAATAATAATAATAATTTATATAAAGCCTCGTGCTCTACGAAGCCCCATATTGAGCAAAAGCCCCTGTTTGAACAGAAGTCCCTGGTTGGGAAAAGCCCAATGTTGGTCAAAGACCTCCTGGTGGTCAATGCCCTATGCTGGGCAAACGCCTCCTGCTGGGCCAAGCTTCATTTTGGGCAGAAACCCCTGGTTGGGCTAAACCCCATGTTGGGCAAAGCAGCAGCAGCATGTTGGGCAAAAGCAGGAGGCAAAGCCCCCATGTTGGGCAAAGCCCCCATGTTGGCCAGAAACTCCTAGCTGGGAAAAGCCTCCATGTTGGCCAGAAGCTCCTAGATGGGCAAAGCCCTATGTTGGCCGTTGCCTAATGTTGGGCAAAAGCATTTTGCTGAGCAAAGCCCCTGTTGGGCAGAAGACCCCGGTTGGCCAAAGCCCCATGTTGGGCAAAAACCTCCTGCTGGGCAAAACCCCATGTTGGCCAAAAGCCTCCTACTTGGCAAAGCCCCATCCTGGGAAGAAGCCCCTGGTTGGGCAAAGCCCCATGTTAGTTAGAAGCCTGTTTGGGCAGAAGCCCCATGTCGGCAGAAGCCCCTGGTGAGGCAAAATCCTCCTGTTCAGAAAAGCCCCCACTCCATGTGTTTATATAAGTTCATGTGAAAATGTGAAAACATGTGAAAATACATGTGAAAAAAACGCACATAAATTAAAATGTGAAAGTCCAAAAACCATGTGTGTTTTTTCTGTAATGTTTTTCATTCCATTCAGTAATTTTCAAGAGACCAGAGATTGAATACCAATTAAATACCATGCATACTAATCAACTGCAATTACAGCATATTTATCTTCTAAGAGCCTACTTTAAATAATCTTATAAAATGTAGAACAGCTTGTATGTGGTCAATAGAGCACTTGCTAAGAGACTGCAGGCAAAGGCAAAGTATAAGGTATTTTCTCCAAGTCAACCCCATTGCTTAAATGTTTACCTTTTTAAGGCAGTAAGAATTACAGACTTAATTTGTTTCACTTATATTTAAGCCTTGTAACAATTCTATTCTAGTACAAATAATGCATCTGTATGCAAAAAAAAAAAAACATCCTTGCAAGTGCATACACAATGTAACTGCGAACTTTGTACCACTAATTATAGACTGAGTCTTGGACCATGAATGCACAAATTATTCATATCACAGTCATTCATGTATTTACCATACAAAATTAGCTTATTGTACAATTTTCATCAGACAAAATATTAATTGTTGGTGGCCAAATTACAAGCACACTCATCACATCAAGCACATTTTAGGTTTTCTCTGTTTCTGAATACAGTTTTCTTTACTTCTCTCTCTATGGACCTCAATATTTAGACAACCTTCTTCTCTTTTTCAGATTGAATCAGGGTAAAAACAGCCTCTGGCACTCAGAGAATGTTACCCACTGCAGTGTGTGCAATTTGCTAAGTTGCTAATGATAACAGGTTGTCGTCGTGCCGCATTGTTTTCAGAGAGTCATGGCTAATAAGCGGGCATCAGCCATGGGGGTAGACACCACACCGAGAGTGGAGGATTCAGGGGGCGTAAAGAGATGTCCGGAACAGGGGAGCTGGCTCAGTGCTGGTGTGTGTGTGTGTGTGTGTGTGTGTGATGGCCACATGTGCACCTCCTTTATCTATAGTGCAGTTGTTAATAGAATCTAATTGCTGTCAATTTAACACAGACCCAAAAAGGCCTTTCATCCTCACACCTGCAAAAAATGTGTTTCATTAATGAATAAGCACATGCAACAGCACGTCTCATGCTGTCATAAACAATAAATCAATATACAAATGTACAAATAAAATCACTGTCTCACCTGAGACATTATTTTTACAAAAAACTCTCTCACCCCGTCAAGTCTGAGCGTTTACTGAATACTAGAGCTTCAACCTCCAGCTCGCTGTTTTGATCTGTACTTCATCTGTACTATAGTGAGAGTGTATGGAGAGCCTGACAGGCACGCCTGAACCACTTTTCAATCAGGGTGATTCACTCACAATGCAATGCCTTGACATCCCAACTGCTGTACGTAATCAACTGCAGAGAATATTCAGCCTTGACATAAAAAGTAATAATGCAATCAAATGGATTCAAGCTGTATTTCTCTGACCTTCTACACTTTGCAGAGCATCATGCAACATTTCAGGTTTTGGCAGTAGACATTTGCCAATAACCAAGTATACAAAATATAATGAGGGATCCATTTTTGGGCAGTGTTTGAGCTTCTGAGATATAGTCTGTCCCATTCAAAAAACACCATAAGTACAGTCACATTCTGAGTTCTTTTATTTAGAATAAATTCAAGAAGCATTGCATGCATCCATCTTGGAGAAAGCAATCCCACAATTCTGTTCATGAGACTTTCAAGAAAGTATGAAAAACATAACAGACTTTGTAAAAATCTAGTAAAATACCGCACCGTGGTAATGTCATGAACCGTGATAAAAGATTAGGCAACTATTGTAATCTAGCGTTCAGCTTTGTTACAGTGGAAGGACCCCAGAGGGAAACTGTATGCATTTAGTCTGCTGATGCTACACACTTGACACCTGCTGGAAAACTGATTCTGAGATGCTCAGAGAGAGAGAGAGAGAGAGAGAGAGAGAGAGAGAGAGAGAGAGAGAGCAACTACATGAAGCATGTTATGCAATAAGCCTTTGGGCAGAGGAGGATTAATTTCTTCTCCTAGAGATGATGAGGGAAACATGTATGTATGGAAACACAGGCAGACAGCACATGTGATTTTCACAGGGAGGTTCGAGGGTTGATCTGTTTCACAATTACATTGAAAATGAAGTCAGTTATGATACTAAAGGTGGTGAATATCGACAAAACACAATCTTAGTATACCTGGAATTTAAGGATCAATACAAATACAAACCACTGTCAAAAATTTCAGAAACCATTTAATTTACATCTAACAAGCACCAAGTTGTTGAGGTAATACCTATCAGAGGCTTTAATAAAATATATACAGTAAAACATAAAACCATGTAGAACTCATTAGCACCTGGTCAGAGTAATTGGCAACTTTGGCAATTGACGCTGCTTAAACTGTTTAATACAGCAGTGAGCCTGGTTGCAGCCGCAGCAAGTGCTACTACGGTCCACAGATCAATTTGGGCGCAGGAACAAAGAGCCGAGCACCTTCAGTGATCTAGACCGGCTGGCAGATTTACGAATGTGTTGTGGTCTGGTTAAAATGCATCTCAGTCTTCCTGAAGTTTGGAAGATTTGGTTTGAAATCTGCTTCAAATGTGAGTAAGGTGCATTTACAATCTGCATTTTTATGTGTATAATCCCTATCCCTCTTGCATCCAGAGCTCAGCCTGTGAAATTTCAGAGGGCAAAACGCTCTAATTCTGTCTTTCAATATTTTGGACAGTTCAGCGCTTCACATGGAGTCCAATAACGAAACGGCTTCCTGCGCTAAGCTGATTTTACAACAGGTAAAAAATAAAATCTAAATGACAAAATCACTAGCAGCAGAAGTTTTGACATTCTGGCTGACATGATTAGAAAACATGACTTCCACCTTAAAGCGACACATGAAAGAAAGTTTGCTCACTGTTAATATTTTCAGGAAACCTCGGTGTATCTCTTTATAATGCGCCAAAGTAATGAACAATCTGTGTGAATCAGCTTTATAAAAGAGAAAAAGAATAGATTCATGACAAAAAAAAAAATGTGGTTTTATATAATTTATTGTCTGTATATCCACTTTTGCCCATCACTCTGCTTTGAAAGTTTTTTCAGACATCTGAAGCATTCAGTCAGAGCAGTAATAATGTGTCTGAGGCTCCAACATCTAAGCAGAAACTTGAGAAAATGATTTTCACACAGCTGCTGACTGAAGTGAGAG
This sequence comes from Olivaichthys viedmensis, assembly GCA_028565825.1. Lineage (NCBI taxonomy): Eukaryota > Metazoa > Chordata > Actinopteri > Siluriformes > Diplomystidae > Olivaichthys > Olivaichthys viedmensis. The sequence continues at coordinate 8,411 of JAOUQW010028806.1, forward strand.
CAGTGGAGGAAGTAATGACATCATATATAACACACAGACATACATACACAAACATGTGGGTTATAATAAATTCAAATAGTTCTATGCATCAACTGCAATTGACACATCACTGACTCGGAGGACACAATTGAGGAGCCATCTTTATTTCTACGCATGTCTCTCTGGAGCAGGAATGCCAGATGATCAATTAGGGACTTTTCAGTTGGAGGGCTTAATTACTTTTCACGTTCCCATCACCATCTGGCAGCTCTTTCAGCTCCCGCGCTCCTCTGGCACAAATTGATTGATGCCCGACATGATGGAGATCCCCTGTCACTGGCTCTTTCCCATAATGGACCACAACTTTGCTTTGAGGACGTCAGCGAGAGTGTTCAGCAGAATGTGCTGAACACGTGACAATGCACTGAATGTGTTCTTGTGGTTGGAATTAATCTTGAGGCATTTCAACATTGTGAAAACTCAAACCACATCCTGCCAACCGTGTTATTAGAAAGCTGGTTATTCATTCTCTCAAAAAGCTCCCTACATCTATCAAGCTTTAGAGTTAAAATTCAAAAGAATTACCCAGGCTTATATAGCAGTTGCTCTGTTAGCTCAACCGGTGGAGCATGAACCTTTTAAAAAGAACAGTTATCCCAAAGAAGAAATGTACACAATTTTCCCCTTACGTCTAATGTAGCCAATCTTGTCTAAAGTTTTACACTGGAGCTACAAGGCTAATCTAGCTACCATCTAAGCACCGTACAAACCGTCCACTTCTCAGCTTTATGCTTGGATTGTATTTTGCCTAACTTGTATGTTGTTTTGGAAAAAATGTGCTCAATGTACAGATAGCAATGGAATATATGTAAGAAAACATGGTTGGTAGTAATATTTAAAGGCATAAGTTGTATTGTTGTATTTTGAAGATATTATCAGGTTGTTAGCATTTTAAATGCTTTTTAAAGTTGTATTTTAAGGACATGATCAGGTTGCCAGCTCTAAAACCCAAATGGTTCAGTTCTCCTGAATCAGCTTGGTTCTGTGTCTTTTCAGCCTGCAGCAAATCCATGGGTCTCCCATCTTGCCCCTTCTTGGATATTTGAGCTGATACAGAGAGAAATAGAGATGAGCTTTGCTCCTCTGCCTTTCTCAGCATCCTAAGCATCACACTGCAGTCTGCACCATTCCAAAAGGTTAATCAGATCAGCTTTCATAACCACAAACAGCTCTGTGTCAAACTGTGCCATCCCAATCAAACACACACACAGCTGCTGTAAAGACATTAATGATTGAGTGATATTTACTAAGGCTGAGCCATAGGACTGAAATTGGCAACATGATTAAGTTATACAGGTCACTTGCAAAAGACTTTAACAATGTATAGATTATGTATAATGGAGTGTGTATGCCCTTTAGTGGAAGTCATTTTGCACTTGTGACTTAAGTTTCTGCTGATGTGACACTCACTGTCACACAAGTCCTGGTGGTGGAGCTTCTCATAAAGACAGACAGGCTAAGCAATGGAGGATGAAACCTTTTCCTGTACCATAAATCCTTCTGCCACTCTTTTAACAATAAATCCTTAGTAAATCACTAGTTTGTGTGAGAGAGAGAGGCCCTCTGGAACTTTTATAGCTCTTTATATTTACTCTGACCCTTATAAATGCAACCGGAAACAATTGCGTATTATTAAGCATCTGCCGCATAGAATAAAACGTACATGTATTTTTTCAAACGTTTACAGTTTTCAGCCCCACCGAGGTGTAGTATTTGCTTGAAAAGCACTTATTTAAATAAGCTCAAGACTGCTGAGTCAATGTAATGTGAGAAGACCAAAACAATTTAAATAGAAACAGCACATCCACCCTGCAATGTAGCCATAAGCGTCAGAATGCAAGGCTATAAGGTATTTCACAGAACGTTTTGTGATCCCAAAGACATAATTATAAACTTAGAGACAAACTTACAGGAAAAATTACAGGGAAAGGAGATACAGAAATACACCAAACATCTGCATGACTTTACAAAGGCTGCAATCCTATAGAGAAGTGTATATATATATATATAATATATATATTTATTTTTTCTTGATGAGTCCATGAATGAGAATTTGGAAGAGAGGAGCCGGTATGAGCCAATCTGATGGAAATGACACTCCTTGATATATCCGTGACAGAGATGAAAAATA